>JAKLMF010000685.1:0-11399 GCA_022813555.1 Botryosphaeria agaves | reverse complement strand
CAGATAGTCACGTTCTTGGCGTTGTGGCCGTATTGCTGACCACAGAGCAAGACGTGATGTGGAAGCGGAAGTCAGCAGCATGTTGGCTGTCGGTAGACGGGTCAACTCAAACGCGAGCTACTCCGTGAGCATGTATCGTGCAGTGTTGGCTTGCATGGTAGGCTCACAGCCATGTTTGACAAAACGAAGACCACTTTTTCAGCTCAGTCGAGCCTTGCGTGATTAACGCAGTGAGAACTATTGTTGGATAGCTCCCTCGACCTACCAGCGCTTGCGTCTGGGGCGCCTCCGTTTCACATTATTGAAAGTCAAAGAGGCATTTGGGTCTCGATGCGAGTTCAGTTCGTGCCGTTCGTTTTCGTAAGAAGGAAGAGCGCCAGGATCAGTAAAGCTGTATGAACAGGCGCTTTGCATGTGAACATGTCTCCCACACGGCATGCACAAGCGGTGTGACTGTGATTTGCCCTCAACCAATCAGGTGATAGGATAACGGTCCTTCCGACATTTGTCTCATGGAAGAGAGATCTTCTCGAGCGAACGGAGAACCTGCTTCAAGGAGAAACCGTTGCTGCCGTTACGAGGCATGACCTCCTTCCCTCTCCTGCCTTCATGATTCATGGAGAGCTGAAGAGTGCCCTGTGCCGTGGATGTGGAGGGCAACTCGGAACGTCCCACCTCAGGCGTGCCCTTGACATCACCAAGCTGTACGGCCCGCCGTCTTTGATTGGCATGCTCAACGGCTAGCCATCGAGAATCGCTGGTTCGTGTTTCCCATGGCGGGGTCATCTGCTGCGATAGAGGGGCACCTTCTTCTTTGCGCTGAAAGCCTTGCGTTCACCAACGGTCTCTTCTCGATGTTTGAGCGGTGAGTCCGAGGCGTTGTCATGATAAAGCTGAAGGATAGACTAAGTGGAGCTATGAGGTTGCCCAAGACTGCCTTGCAGACGGAGTCGAGCGCATGTTTGCTCAGGAGCTCAGCATGCATGATGTGAGTCCTGCATCCGCAATCGCGATGCGCGAATCTGAGAAGTTTATCGAATGCCCCGGATGACGAGGTCGGGGGTGACGATCATGCCTTGCAGTGGCTTAGCAATCCATCATACGGATCGTTGCGAAGCACGGAGAGCTCAGAGTTTCGTCAGGCGCGGACGAGCCGGGCACGATGTGTCTCCTGGCTACTGCAGGTGCTGAAGGCGATGATCACGGAGTGAAGCACTCCCGATCTGGAACGCACAATAGAACCCACAACGTTGCAAGACCAAGCCGCTATGGGCTAGGCGGTGCTTTGCGTGCTCTCGCTCCCGGCCGCTTGGACGCGGACCACCGACCGCGAGTGAGCCGGGGGTGGGTCAAGTATCGGTGGCGAGACTCGTCTTATTGGCAGTACAAGCGACCAGCTGCATTGATGAAACGTATTGCGTGTTGCTAGCATTACCTAAGTAACTTCTGCGCTGGTTCAACTGCCACGTAATTAGTGGAAGGCAACATCTGTGGCATGCTAGGAACTAGTGTATTACACTATTAGATTGACTTTGAGTGTGGGAGCGTGAGTGGAGGGAAGCTCGTACGAGTCTAGTGGTGAGCTCACTGATGGAACAGTGCATGATCGCCGTTCACTTTCCGAAGACGGGTGTGAGTTGAGATTGGAGGCGTGTTCAAAACGCTCCGAGGGCTGCCGTAATATCCGCACCCAGTACTTGCTCCCCAATATTATTGAGTGCGATCAAGAAAGTACTTCGACTGGGAGGACCATAGGACGCCAGTCAAACAAGTTTAGCCGGGTCATGCGCGACCACCGGACGCGTCGTCGATCCAATAGAACGATGCGAATATGCGCAAATAAAAAACAGTCAACGGGGCGCAGAAGAACAGCCAATAGAACAAGTGCGTGCAAAGCAAGGCGGACTCGCAAGCCTCACTCGTTTCCCGAACAAGACGCCATGAGACAGAAACCCACTCGCTCTGCAGGCAGCCATGTGGTCATGGACATTGACCGTGGTTCGATGCGAGACCAGCTCACGCCGGAGGCTTTCCAGCAACCTTCTCGAACCGCCCTGCTGTCTGGAACAAAGGACTCCGACAAATAATTTCTTGTTTCAGGGAAACGTCGCGCAATAGCTCACGTTAGCACGGCAGTTAAGGTTACCGAGATAGTTTGTTGGCATCCGCTCCCCAACAGCAGCGTGCGTCGTCCGTCAGCGGCAGCCAAGATTAGCTACAGTCGTGCCGCAAGAGACAACGAGGCCTGTGGAGAAGAAGCGTCGTAAAGGCCCCCGTTTCTCCTCGTCATGCTCTGCGGCTGTGGTAGGTCTCAGTGAGGCCTCCGAAACGATCGTCTAGCGCCGATCAAAGAAAAGCAAGGTGGCTCCTTGTGCATGTGTGGTGCGTGGAGGGCATGTGTGCAGCCATCCACTCGCTCGTACTCGTAAGCTCAACGGCGGGCTGGGACTGCCTGCTGGGCGGGCTGTGGGCTGGTAACATCAGTCGCCGGTGTGTGGACCGCTGGCTAGGAGGCGTTAGGGTCAGGGGCAACGCAGGCAGATTGCTTTTTGGTGAGTCGTTGCGTGGGAAGATCCGGCCACCTTGTGTCGCCGATGGGGTGCCCAATCGGAAGATGGTCTCGCGCTGTGACACGGTGTCCTTTTCTTGGTGTCTGCGCTTTGCTGCATTGAGCCGCGTGCGCACGATCGCCTTGGCCGCCAGCAAGCACCGCTGCGTGGGTGATTCATTGCTAAAACAACTCCACACGGGCCCTAATGGAAATTATGACTAGCCCTTGCTAATAACGATGCTCTTGGCTGTGCACTCCAGCATGTTTGGGCCAGCATCCGAGACGCGCTAGGCCCGATGCAGGCAAGCGTTAGTGGCTCAGGAATGCTTACGCATGCTCCTTTGATGCAGCAGCGAACACTGCCGCGAGCATCCACCACCCGCCCTGGTCACCGCAATGCAATGCCGAAGTGTCAGGATGCGGCCGACGAAGCGCCACTCGTCTGACGCTGGTGAAGCCTCCACGTATCCAACAATGCAGGCGGTTGGCCGATCCCTTCCCGGAGCACCCACGGCTGGCATTGATTCGATGCGCTTCGACTTGCTGGGAGTGAGCGTGAATCAAAGCCTTGTCGAAGCAGGCGGACGGCGTACAGGGGCTAACCTGGAGCGTGCAACTGGAGCACGCATCTCCTGCGCCGCTAACGGGCATTACGGGCACCTGAGCGCTTGGCCCAAGTCCCGTCAGAAAGCGCTCCAGGCGCTCTGTTTGGTTCCATGCGGCGTTGGAACGCGCCCCAGAAAATTATGCTAATCAGCTGCGTTAAGCCTCGTCATAGTCGGTGCTAGCCCGATCCTTCCTCACAACGGAGAGGCTGTCTCGCGTAGTAACGCTGCATCGACCGGGGGCGTGTGCATCTGCATCACTTATCTTGCACCTATCTGCCGCTCCACCAAACGCGGGCGACTATTCACTACATCATATCAGACTACCTTCCTTCTCTCGCAAGGCTCACTCTACCTCACGCGCTTCATTGATACTCTCCTTCCGCACCGCAGTTTCTGTTCTCTCGACTTCCATCTCGCCTCACCTCGACCATCACCCCGCCGACTCTCTACACCTCTACCGCCGAGCAACTGGTTGCTTCTGTCTAGCAGTCCTTTATGTTTTCTCTGTAGACGTCCACGGCTCTGTTTAGCATTTGCTCTATCAGGCCATCTTTCTTAATTGTTCCTGCGACTGTCCTTGGAGGCCTTGACTGGACCTTGAGGACAAATACGCAGCAGTCTTCAGACCCACAATGCTACCGACCCCTCCAGCAACCCCTCCACTCAGTGGTGTTTGTGCTCCGGAGGATCGCCTAGGACAGATACTTGGGGACCGTCTCCAGCTCACCAGCATCCTCGGTGTTGGCGCCTATGGAGTCGTCTACAGTGCTTTGGACATCCACACCGGCGTGCCATACGCCGTCAAGGCCTTGAACAAGGTTGGTTTGGAGCCCAGGCAACGAAGATTCCAGCAACGCGAGATAGAGCTCCACTACCGGGCCAGCTGTCATCCGAACGTCGTTTCAATGGCCAAGATCATGAACAGTTCTGATTGCACTTTCGTAGTCCTCGAGTTCTGTCCAGAAGGTGATCTCTTTTCCAACATCACCGAGCGCGGGCGTTATTTTGGTAATGATGCGTTGGCCAAGAGCGTCTTCCTCCAGATCCTGGACGCCGTGGAGTTCTGTCATTCCATTGGTATCTACCACCGGGATTTGAAGCCGGAGAACATCCTGGTCAAGGACCAAGGTATGACTGTCAAGCTTGCCGATTTTGGTCTGGCCACCACGGAGCACATCACCACCGACTTTGGATGCGGCTCGACATTCTACATGTCTCCAGGTATGTGATTCTGCACAGCTCATGTTTGTGACGGACCACTAATCCATATAACTCCAGAATGTCAGACACCCTCACCCAGCGCATACTCCTGCTACGAAACCGCCCCGAATGACGTTTGGTCCTTGGGCGTCATCCTGGTCAACCTCACTTGCGGCCGTAATCCGTGGAAGAGAGCTTGCCTCGAAGATTCGACTTTCCGAGCCTACATGAAGGACAGGAACTTCCTGAAGACTATCCTGCCTTTGACCAATGAGCTGAATGCCATCTTGAACCGGATCTTCGAGTGCGACCCTTCCAAGAGGATCACCATTCCGGAGTTGAGGCAATTAATCTTCCAATGTCCAATGTTCACAACGCACAGCGTACCAACTCCGCTGCCTTCACCTCCGTGTCTTCCAGTTGAGTACAGACGGGATGCTGCTTTCAACGCGGGATACTTGGAGTACGTACAGCCAATTGCACAGCTACCGCCTCAGGCCGTTGCGCCATTGACCCCTGCGGGATCTCCTGGCCGCACTGACTCGAATGAGTCTTACCACTCGGCCAGTAGCTACTCCGATGCAGGCTCCGTGTTTTCTCCAGCGTCCTCTGTCTCGTCAGCTTCCTCAACATCTTCTTTCCACCGCATCACGTCACAACCTAAGACCGCACCTCAGCTTGCTCCTCTACCTGTGGTTCACGAGCCTCAGCCTCAATACGTCTCTGCCCCGTCCTATCCATGGTACCAGCCGTTTGCTGCATGGGGAGCCAACCTGGCTCAGCGGGTTTCCTGCCAGCCTCTTTTGGCTCAGGTAGCCTACTGAGTCCAGGACCTATATACGATTTCTTGCCTGACTGAGGCTAGTCACTCCGTTGGGATTCTTCTACAACTTGTCTTCACGTCGATTTGTTTCTCAAAAGTCACGATCAGACGAGGTTTCATTACACATAATTTCTGTATGGCGTTGATGGATTTTATGAAGTGGACGGCGTTTCAACAAATAGACCGGACTAAAGGATACACCGGAATACCTGTGGATGATCCGGAACCCTTTGGACCTTTGCCTAAAAGGTTTTCTTCTGCTATTTTATGTTGCTACAAATCTTGTAGATTTCCTTAGATTGTTGGACGGTGTTCAGTCGGGCATTTCACCACGGTCACACAACGGCCGTTGGCATTACGGAGAGAGTTCATCTTGCATTGTATGGAGTTCACCTGGGACAAATCTCAGACCGAGAGACCTGTAGGCGGGGATTACTGCTTTCACTTTTTCACATTCTCTTCAAAAGATACCAGAGCTTGGCTGGCCGCCTTGCTCACAATTCCTGTACGCTAGAGACTGATTGCTGTGTTACGAAAGACCCAAGAGGTCTAGCAAAGACATACGTAAAAAGACCAAGAATAAAACTAATATAACATCCAAACGCTTCCTAGTTGCTTCAGCCTCGTGTTCAATCCAAGATCTCCACTGCACAACTACATGCCATCTGCATATACATGAGGCCACCAAACATGCAAGTCAAGGTCCACCTTACCATCAGACGCACACTGCCCCCCATAGTGCTTGTTCTCTGCCCCCCACCGAATGCCTGCCCCTCTGCCTCTCGTCGTTCAGCTCAACCCCACTGCACCGTCCCCCCACCCCTACAAACACAAGGCAGCCAACCACCAGCCTCGCACACCCCATCACCGCATCCCAAAAAGGCCTAGCGCGATCTTCCGACCACTGTCATCCAAAAGGCTGTCACGCCAGATCTTGCGTCCGTTGCGTATGTGGCCCCCATCTCGTGGTCGCGGAGCGAAATCCGCGAGGCTGGGATGGAGGTGGTGGTCAGATGGTGGGGGCGTTGTCAGCCTTGCTTCGAGGGAGGAGGGGGGATGCTGGTGAGTGTGTGCAAGCTGGGGCGTCAGATGATCGCACGATGTGCATGAGATGAGTGGGAAGGTGGGCTGGGGATCTTGGCTAACGGTTACAGCTGGTTTTAACTGCAACAGCTGAATATCTGGCTGGGGTCTTTGAAGTTGCCGATGTTTGCAGGATATTGCGACATCTGGTTGTGTGCGCAAACTTGAGCTGTGTCTCGACACGATGCGTCTCGGCCATTGCTAGGCCTGAGGTTTCTCCTTATTTCCTTGTCACTTTCACTCGTCCCCTGGGATATTCGTAGCACGAATGCTCATTTCGCAGTCGAGAGACTGCTCTATCCATATCCCGAGTCTGCGTCCTGAGCTCATTGACTAGTGCGCGGATGCCTACATCTTCTTCATCGCCTTGTCCCTCATCTCTGTGTGCGCCTTCACGTCGTTGGGACAAACTCCCGGAAGACAGCTACTTCCCTGAGCTCTGCCCGACATAAGTCAGGTTCCACCGTCATGGCTCCGGTATTTCCCGTATCAATCACCTCATTTCCTTACACGGTGCAACAACACGCCCCGGCTCGACATCGAAGATGGTCTCTGTCATTAGGTAGGCAGAACGATCACTGTATGCCTGAAAGTTTATATCCAGCAATATGATCGTATGATACCCTACACATAATGTCCCCGGCAATCAGACACGGGCATATGTACGGTGCACCAGTAATTTCGGGCACGCCTCAGCCGCACCAGCCTCCGGATATCACTACCGGAAACCCTTCATTATACATCGAGACACAATACATAATACACCCTGCCCTCTCCGAATAAAACCCTGTGCAACAAGCTCAGCCCTGTAACACAGCCAGCCGCAGGTAGCCGTCAACGCCCCAGAAACCGGGAGGTACTCCATCCTCTACAGGCAGTTGGAAGCGCGGAGGGTTCCATATTCACCACCTCGCAGCAATATTGCGCAATGCTGCCCTGTCGGCGCTCGTACACCGCGAAACGGTCTCGATCTCCCCTATAACTGCCCATCTTAAGATGCCCAATCGCGCTCAACTCCGCCGCAGCTGCGTCCGCCATGGCAATGCCGTGACACCCCGCCCGATCCAGCAAACATGCGCTGCCATCATCGCCATGCGGCGGGTGGTGACAGAAAAGGGCTCGACGTATGTTTTCTCCGTGTCACTGCATCTGCAGTCGCGTGCCCACGCCTCGTATGGACGTGGTTGATCCCTTGGCTGGACTGAAGGGCCTGACGCAATCTCTCACCACCGTTGCCTGGCGATACGGAGCTAGGAACTGCCGACATGTTTTTCCTGCATCGATGTGTTGTGGGACTGCGCACGGCGTGCGCCTTGCGCTGTGTTGCTTGTTGCATGAGCGCGCTGTTGCTGCATAATGCAGCATGCCGGATACAATAGCGCAATAACGGGCTGCCGCTCTTGGTTTCATTGTATGTGTCTCGGCTCAGAGAGATTGATTGTCCTCAACGTGTAGGGTATGTTGCACAACCATGCTGCGAGCAGTAACAACACCAGATGGAGACTGAGTTGCTGAAGCCGCTCAGGTGCTTGTGGATTGTGCAGCGAGCCAGCTCGTACGAGCAAACACGATCTAGGTGTAGGCCTAAGAATTGTTGTTCATGGCAGGGTCCAGGAAACCAAATCCTTCATAGTTGAATGGTGCAAGCAGTTCCATGGACAGATCCGCACCGGAGCTGCCGAGGAGAGTATCGATATTCTCGAACGCGGTGTCGAAGTTCAACCAGTCAGGCGAAAGAGTAGATTCGAAGCTATTCTGGGTGGCTTGAGAAGATCTGTCGTTGCTAATGGGGTGCTGCCCAGGTACAGTGAGGAGACTGTCAATGCTCGACGTATCGAGAGTATATTCCGCCGGCGGTAGAACCTGGGAGTGCCCAGACACCGTAGTCAATCCTCGTGCTAGATTCTGCGAACCTTCACGGCCAGGCATAACCCCATTGGATGCGTTTGTCTGCTCAGGGGCGTTTGCAGTTGAAGTCTTGGTGCGACCTCTGGATGCTTTCGCAGTTGAGCTTCTGTCAGCCATGCTCAGTGCCGCTCTGCCTAGATCCTCCATGGCGCCAGCAGACCACCAAGCATCCCTTAGTTTGTTCAGAAGTGTGCAGCACGTCTTCAAGTCCTCCTTTGCGCGGTTTCTATGCGCCTGCAATTTGCTCTGACGGAACTGTCGATATGCAACAGACATGGCCAAGGACAGAGCGTACGGTACTATCGGCAGTGGTGGAAGGTTGTCTGGGCATTCCGTGCCGAGGATCGAAATTACTCGAACAGCAGAGAGACATTGGCGGACATAGGAAGCTGTCGAACGCACAGGCTCGTTGATGGAGAGTGATTTGTGGGAGGTCATGGCTACTGCGTGGTAGTAAAGTTCAAGAAGCGCTGTCTCGATGTGTTAGTAAAAGCATGATAGTTGGGTTGCTCCTATCAGGGTTACCTATTGTAGGAGTGTCCAATTTGTCCCCGCTATCCGCAATCATGTCCTCGAAACCAGGGAAGTCCTGCTCCCATCCGGTCTCGGCGTTGTCTGTCAATGGCCGATAGAAAGTGATGACCTTGTCAAGCGCTTCTGCAAGTTGCAGCCATATCCCAAATGCGGTGTGACGCTCTTCAGGTCTGGATGTTGGGCTTTCAAGATGATTGTCTCTGTCATGCATGATCAAAGGCCTTCCATTGATACTTGCATTGAGTTTGTCGAGACTCCATAGACACCAGAAGAGTGTCTGAAGGGATGCGTTCTTGGACTGCCGACGGACTTGGTCGAACTGCAGAGCGAAGGTGTGAGCGTGGTGTATTGCCTGCGCCAGGTGCATCGAAGATTGCTCTGCTCCGGCAGCTCCTTCGACGTGGAGTGACAATAAGGCCAGGACCTGTATCAACACCACTCTATCTCTTTCTAAATTGGCGCCAATCGCAGCAAGCACCGCATCGTATAGCTTCCTTGCGAACTCTCGAGGTTTCTTGGGTACAGGACTGTCAGGTAGAATGAGATAGGGACGGGCTCGGTCATGTTTTGACGCTACAATACAGATGGCCTGTAGGAGAAGTCGAGGCTCGGTTCCCTCGGTGTAACAGGACATGAAAGCCGCTCGGTTCAACACAGGCAATATCTGGTGTATAGAAGTGAAGTATATATCGATTAGAGCTTCCTGCTGCGTCCTTGGAGGCAGAATAGTTACACCTACGGCGTCCAGATACGCTTGGAGTGCCAGCTCGACCGCTGAGGCATTTGTTCTCGCATGAAAGGTGCCATTGACCGGCTCGCCTGGGCTCTTGCGGACAATTCTGCTACCCGTCCGCGTGCCATCATCATCCGTTCCAATCCAAAATCCACATTTGTGTTGATATGACGACCGACTCTTGTCTGGCGGGTGGACCTGCTCTCGCAGAACAGCCTCGGGATTCATATAACCCAGGAACCTGGGTGGCGTTGCGGAGTGTGCGCCATTCGTATTGCGTCTTCCCCCAGTTGAACGATCTCGGGACGGGTTCCCATCGCTGTCGGAGCTCACGACGCGCGGTACGTCCTCTCCCTGTTCTGCCACTTGCTGTTCCTCATGATCTATACGTCGGTGCGGCGTTTGGTCGCCGACAGGCAGACGGACAGTGCCTAACTCGGTGTCCTGTGCAGATTCTCCTTCTACGAATGTGTGGGTGCATCTCTTCTGGAACTATCGTGAGCAATCATCCATCCTGATATAGCAAGCTTGCCTGCCCTACGCGCTCACTCTTCGCCTTTTGCAACTCTCACAAGCCCTGTAGGTCCGCTTGCGTTTCCGGAAGAGATCGTTGTTTGCCGCAAAAGTTATCATAGTTGACATCCTTATGGTGCTAACCTCTCAGGAGCCTGGAAGTTACGTTGGGGATGCAGTGTATGTTCTCCAGAATTTCCCCACACCCCACGCGCCAAGCCCTAGCCCACATCACATCGAAAGTGTCTCGACCCACAACACGCTCAAGCATGTACATCGGATTTGTATTTTGTTTGCTATTACATGGAACAACCGCTTTTGAACCGTTTAACTAAGCTATCCAGTGCTGCAGAGTTTCTAGTGTACATTATGCCAAGCCCCTTTTCTTCTTTCACACCGGCGTCAACTCCATTTACATGCTCTCAGCTTCGAGTAGAAAACAACCGTAACGTCAACGTACTCCAAACTCTTCATGTAGTCCTGACTCCAGCTCGTTGATTCGAGCCCATGAGACGCTGTTATGATATCTGTCCTGTAACCCTATGGATGTTTGGGGGGGATTGCTTCGATATGTCACTCCTCCGTTCAGTCATCCGTTGCCTCGTTGCCGACTCTCGCATAAGTGACCGAGCTGACGTGCTTCTTGAGGTCGTTCTCCATCAACTGCTGTATCGAGTAGTCCTCCAGCGGCCAGTTGCACATGAACTTGAGATGTCGGATCTGTTCAAGGATCAGTAAAGAGACTTTTCAAATGCGAATGAATAACATACCAGTGCCGCCGAGACCTCGAAGTCGTAAGTCGCAACGCCTTCCACAAGCATTTCAAAGTAAGATTCTTGGACCAAGCTTCCCAGAGCCATGCCAGAGGCCTCAGGAAGTTGTGCTGGTCCAATTTTCCTTGCATGGACTCTGACAGACTGATGACGACTTTGGGAACTCGTTCGAGCGTAGTCTCGCTTATGGTGTGAGTAAGGTAGGTTGAATACCGTAGATATTGTGCTGGATTATCGAGTCTGAAGACCAGAGGCTTTTGTTCCAAGACGTAGGATGCCTCCGCTGTGACCTGACGGTTGAGCAGCAGTACTTTCGGTGTGCTGCGGCTCTGGAAGACTTTCCACAAGCGCCTGTGGATGCGCTTTTGGGCGCGTTTCCCTTCAGTTTGTTGTACGCTACATGCCTCGACGTGGAGATGTTCCAGGGCATCGTTCCAGTCTGCGGTATACTTGTAGATGTTGTTTCGAATCTCGCCTGGGAGCTCGAGGAAAGGGAAGATGCTGTCTTCTTTTGGAGACCATTCTCTGCTCGAGTTTCGTACACCAGTGGGCTTTGCATAAACGGCTGGCGTGCACTTTCTTCTAGACGATGCCGTGCGTTCTATTCTAGTGGGTGGCATGACTGGTACCTACCAGCGGGCGCGTGTATCAGTTAAGCCAAACACCTTTGAAG
>JAKLMF010000684.1:0-10767 GCA_022813555.1 Botryosphaeria agaves | reverse complement strand
AAACACAATATTCCGATAGACAAACTGCTGAACCAAGTCTTTAGATGTGAACGGGTGAAGTGTTCACTCTGCTGAAGACTAGCCGGTCCTCGTGGTACTTTAGTTAAACTTGCTCGTCGCTGTGGAAGACGTGGTTGCTATCTAGAAGCCCAATCTGCCAAGTCCACACATCGCCAAGCCCACCTTCAACACAGAGCATAGCCGCCGTTGACAAACCCCCAACCGACACGCTTTTGGCCCAGAAACACAAGTTCGCACTGCCTCTCTCCTCCGCACAGGAACCAAAGTTCACATCGCACACAAATATCGACCCTGCATCGCCCGGCGTCGCTGTTGGCTCAAACGTAAAAACAAGCACAGCCGCAGGAAACCAAGCCCGAGCGTGAGTACCTAGTCTCGCTCGTCGTGCAGGCATCTCTCTCCACATCAATACCATTCCGCACCTCAACAACCACATCCGTCGCCCACCACTCCGACCGCCTTCTGCGATACTTACTCACGTCCAGTACCCTCGTCCGTCGAAAACTCGATTATGGCGGAGATCCGTCGCAAGCTCGTCATCGTCGGCGACGGTGCCTGCGGAAAGACTTGCCTTCTCATGTGAGTGCCGCCTGCGACCTTCGCTATCAACCCCCTTTGCCGTCGCTCGAGTGGCTAACATTCGCTTTCGTGCAGCGTCTTCTCCAAGGGTACCTTCCCAGAGGTCAGATTTCCCCTTCGTTGCTTCATGTCCCGCCTCGTCGAAAGCCGCGTCAGCCCCGACCGATGATCTGCGTCGCATAGATAGATGCCATCGAAGCCCAACCGATCGCAACGTTGCTGACAAGTACGTCATGACAGGTCTATGTCCCTACCGTGTTCGAGAACTACGTTGCCGATGTCGAGGTCGATGGAAAGCACGTTGAACTAGCTCTTTGGGATACGGCTGGACAGGAGGACTACGACCGGCTGAGGCCTTTGTCGTACCCTGATTCACATGTCATTCTCATCTGCTTCGCGATAGACTCTCCGGATTCTCTCGACAACGTCCAAGAGAAGGTACGTGACCATCGCATACCCTCCCCCAAACTTGACTGCGCCAAGCGCTAATCTGTTGTGCGTACGGCAGTGGATTTCCGAAGTGCTACACTTCTGCCAAGGCCTCCCAATCATCCTCGTCGGCTGCAAGAAGGACTTGCGATACGACCCGAAGACCATCGAGGAGCTCCACAAGACGTCGCAGAAGCCCGTTACGCCTGAGCAGGTTAGTAGACATCTGGAGCAGGCAGTTCCTGCCCCAAGAACTCCCACGTCTCAGTAAATCGAACGGTCAGTTGCTAACACTCGAACGATCCCTAGGCTGAGGAAGTCCGCAAGAAGATCGGTGCCCAGAAATACCTCGAGTGCTCTGCAAAGACGAACGAAGGCGTCCGCGAAGTGTTTGAGCACGCAACTCGTGCCGCCCTGCTCACTCGCAAGAACCCTAAGCCAAAGATCAAGTGTCTGATCCTCTAAATGCGTCCACTTCTCATTCCCACACGATCGTTTCGATAGGCAGACTTCTCGAGTTACTCGTTCAACGACTGGCTGATGGGTATAATTGCGGCGTCACTTCTCTCAGTCGAACCTTTGCATGTGGATGGCACGCCTTCGTCCGTTTTGGGGGATCTGTCACAATCACCAATGGAATCCTCTTCGGTAGACTTTAGCCTTGGCGGCTTCACCGGGATCTTGAGGCGGCATAAAGGGCTTTTCTTCTCCGTAATGTGACACGTGGATATCTCGGTGCGGAGCTACATGACAGTTTTTCCTACGACTTGTGGCTTCACAGCTCTGTCCGCGCTCAACCCCCCTACAACCCCTTCATGATCATCTGTTCTGTTACTTGTCATACTCCCGTTTTCTCTTTGGGTCGACCTGTGGATTTCTCTTTGCATGGTGTAGTAGTTCTTACAGGCGTCTAGTTGGTTTTATATACACCATGCTACCGTCATCTTTGGTACCCAACTTCCCAGTTTGACGTCTCCAATCGTGAAACGTGAAAGATACTGTGGCAAACCCATCAAAATGCCTCAAAGGCTAAGATGCATGCGAGAGCCAAAGGTGTTTAAGCTCGGTGCCGGCGTATGAAAGCACCCAGCAGTTATGTACAAATCACTGCCATCAACATGAGCTCACTCTTCAAAATGAGCATTGATTGCACATGGTGGAAACGGATTCAAGACCTAGGGGCGTGCCTCTACCAGACCTGCAGTGAGCCGACTCCCAAAGTGCCTCACATGTATTTGATTAGCCACTTGTACAATATTCGCCGAGAGAATAAGCATATGCCTCTCAGGTTCAAAGTAGAATCGTGATCGACTAGTGCCCCTTTCTCGACAGCCCATGTAGTCTTGCCACCCGGCAGTCTGACGTAGCTTGCTGCTCTAATTGCTCATAGCTTTCTATGCTCTTAAAGTTGTCTCACGCTGAAAGATCGTCTGCGATAGGAGTGTTTGCTTTTAACTAACTTCAGTGCCCTTAGGTGGTACGGTAGCCCAAGCGAGCCAGAAGCGCCATGTCGAACATCCCGGCTTTCGCAGCACTCTCGATACCACAACCTCCACCTCGCCCATCCACCGACGAACACTATCCATCACGATGCCACCTCGACCGCCAGCCCAATGGGCCTCCTCCCTCCCACCGCCCTTCCTCCTCCCCTCCCTCGTCCGCTCACAACGCCCACGACTCCCACAAGCCTGCACGCACCTCTCCAAACGCACCATCCAATCTCTCCAGCACCCCCCCCGCCCCTCCCGCTTCAACAAATCCGCCACCCTCCCCACCCTCACCTCCTCCACCACCGCGGCGCTCGACCGCAAATCGCACGCGCTCCCCCTCCGCGCCGGCGCCCTCGCCATCAAAAAAGGCATGACCGCCCTCTACGACGCCGCAACCGGCAAGCGCACCCCAGCAACGGTCTTGCAGCTCGACCGCAACCAGGTCGTCGCGCACAAGACGCGGACCCAGCACGGCTACTGGGCCGTCCAGGTCGGCGCCGGGTGGAAGCACCCCTCCAACGTCACACGGCCCTTGCTCGGACACTTTGCGGGCCAGGGCGTCAGCCCAAAGAGGCACATGGTCGAGTTCCGGGTCAAGGACGAGCGCGGGCTGCCGCCCGTCGGCGCGCTGATCGGCGCCGCGTGGTTCCAGGTCGGCCAGTTCGTGGACGCGCGCGCGAAGAGCAGGGGCATGGGGTTCGCGGGCGGGATGAAGAAGCATGGGTGGGCGGGGCAGCCGGCGAGCCATGGTAACTCGCTGGCGCATCGCGCGATGGGGAGTGCGGGCGCGAGTCAGGGGAGCGGGAGTAGGGTGCATCCGGGGAAGAACATGCCGGGGAGGATGGGGGGGGAGAGGGTTACCGTGCAGAATTTGAGGGTGTTGATGGTGGATGAGGGGGCCGGGGTTGTGGTTGTTAATGGTGAGTTCTTCCCTCTTGTTCGCAATCTCTGTTGAGGATGGCAAGAGCCAGAGCGGTTTTGGCTGATGAGATGCTTGATAGGGTGTGTGAGTGGGCCGAAGGGCTGTGTTGTGCAGCTTCAGGATGCTGTTAAGAAGCCTTGGCCGGAGATTGCGCTTCAGTCGGCTGCGGGTGCATCGGCTTCGGCGACGGCAACGGCATGATATCAATCGTTGCAGTGAGGGGATGTACAATTGCATGTGTACAGATACTGGGGACACTATCGGTCTTGAAGGGTGCATGCAGCACGGCGCATTGTGAAGGGGGTTACACGTCCGGTGTTATCCATAATCAAGTTCGACTTCATTGCTTCTTCAAAACGTCTACCATATAAGAAATTCCGCTGCAGGCATTGTGATCATGTCGAGCGTTGAATCTTCTCTACGCGCTGTGATCGTTGCAAGTTTTCTTGTCCTGTTATGCCATACTTCTGAAATTTCTTCCGTATGCAACTAGGGTGAAGTGGAGTGCTAGAATCCAAAGGGTATCGATGTCAGGCTGCTTGCAGAGATGAGATTGACTAGCTTCATTTTCCTTGAAACCGTGATAAGAAATGCATCATACTTAGTTCGCTACTTCGTGAGTCTCTATACCAGGTTACATTGACCTGGCATCATGGACGCAGTATGGCTGCCTTCAACATGGCACAATCGCGAGAATTCGGAGATCAGTAAGTTCTGTGCCTTCCTACTACTGTAGACCGTGCTATGTAGTTTTGGTCTCTGAACATCTCATGTGCGGCTGAAAACATCTACATCCGACACAAGTGACCATCCTAGCACACCCTTGCCTTCCTCTGCCCGTACCTATGCACACCAGGATGCCACTCCGAAATCTCTAAGACCTCAACAAAGCATAGATACTCCACCTGGCATCGAAGGGATCCACTTGCCACCAAATGAGGAGGAGGCCATCGGTATTCCTCTTCTGCTGCGAAGTGAAGACATACTACTGGCAGTTCCATATATGATTGGCGCCTGAGGAACCCCAGAGAGAATCGACACCGAGCCTATTGGATCCTCCCCTTATTCACCACAAACGCTTCCAAAGCAGCTGAACACCTGATTAGCTCAGTTCAGAACACTCTCCAGCCACAATATCCTTACCAATCGCCGCCCAAAGCCTATTCTCCGCCTCCTTCCACACCAAGCTCCTCGGCCCATAAAACACCTCATCCGCCACCTCCTCCGCATGCCTCGGCAAGCAATGCATAAAGTGCCACCCCTCCTTCGCGCCGCCCCGTTTCGCCAACTCCGCCGTGATCTGGAAGCCCTCGAACGCCTTCAACCTCGCCGCCTTCTCCTCCTCCTGCCCCATCGACACCCACGTGTCCGTCACCAGCACGTCCGCGTCCTTCACCGCTTCCTCGGGGACGGTCGTCTCGGTGAGGGTGCCGGGCTTGGGCGCGGTGGAGGCCGCTTGCTGAATGATGTCGCGCATGGAGGCCGGGATGCCGTAGCCCGTCGGCGTGGCGACGGCGACGTCGACGCCCAGCTTTACGGCGCCGATGGCCAGGTCGAAGAGCACGTTGTTGGCGTCGCCGACCCAGGCGATCTTCAGCCCCTCGAGACCGAGACCGGACCGCGTTGAGGAGGCGGAGGAGGAGGAGGAGGGGTGGGCTTCGTGCACGGTGAGGAAGTCGGCGATGGTTTGTAGGGGGTGGAAGAGGTCGGAGAGGGCGTTGAGGACGGGGACGGTGGAGTGCTTGGCTAGGTCTGCGACGTCGGAGTGGGGGCCGACGCGGGCGACGATGGCGGAGACCATGGAGGACACGACAACGGCGGTGTCGTAGAGGGATTCGTTGACCTGGTTGGGGGGTTGGTGAGTTTGGGGTGTGCTGTGTTTGTGGTGGGAGGGGAGTTGAAATAGTAGCGGAAGCCATTGGACTTTGTCCTAATTTTAAAAAAAAACAGGATCTGGAGAAGAAGTCCAAAAGCACTTTGTGTATTCTTCTGATAGTATTCTTATGGAGCAAAAATGGTTTTCGTTGTTTACAGAGTAGAACAGAACGACAAAAGAGGATGTCAAGAAAAGAGAGATGGTGGTGTAGAGACTTACGCCCAATTGGATGTCATCCTTGCCCAGAAACATCGGGTGCCCGCCCATGGTGACAACGGCGCCTTCAGTGGATATCCGGGTCCGCGTACTTCGCTTGCTGAAGGTCATGGCTACCGTCTTGCCGGTGAGGGCGCCCAGAAGATTCTTGGGTATGGAACCGGATTTGATGGCTTTTTTATGGGAGGCGGCATTGCGGACAAGAGTGGTAAGCTCGGCGGGAGTAAGATCTGCTATTGAGAGCAGATGACGGGGCGCGAAAGGTGATGTCGCTGGACTTGCTGGTGAGGAGATGGCTCTTTTTTGAGCGTTTGTTAAGCTCCTCAGAGCCGTTGCTGTTGGGCGAAGTAAAGGCATAATGAATGATACGTGACTGATTGAATATAACCCAATTGGGTAGTGAAAAACGAGAAATTGAGGAGGAGAGCAGTGGAAAGAGGGTTAGATATCAAGGTGGTTATTTAAATGGCTACCCCAACTTACTCATAAATTTGGATTGGTCAAGCTGGAGTCACCGCACGTCGGGAGGCTATCTCGAATGCCAAGGCTGGGGCGTATCGATTGCGGGTAGATCGTGGTCAGATAGAGCCGCCTTCGTCCGCATCATCAACTCCCGCTGCCTGCACACTCACTGCACAGTCACTGCAGCGACCTGGGACGCTCTTCAAACATCACACTGCCGGTCAAACGCACGGCGGTGCTTGAGCACTGCTAGTACTCGAGATACAACCATCGAACCACTGCCAACATGGCCGATAGCGATCCCGTTTGGGGCGAGTCCACGACCACTACAAGCTCACGTCCAGCTTCCCAGAAGTCCGGCCAATCCATACGCTCGTCGAGGTCACAGCAGCCGTCGAGCCAGACTACCGAGAATACACCACTGCTCACTCGACAAGAGAGCAATCAGGATGGTGACGAGAACGATGACCGCTCACATTCGGCCGAGTCGGCGCCACTGCTGCCATCAGACCAGGACGCGCCGGACGCGAAAGAGAAGAAGTCCCGAATACGGCCAAGTGTCGTCGCATTGCTGTTGTTATGTGTCGTGGTAATCTTGATCATGGTGCTCGGCTTCTTCGCGCCAGAAGCGATACAGGAGTATGCCATGCAGGCCGCCGTGTTCGAGCCGACTAGTCTGTCTGTCGACTCCTTCACCTCGACAGGCGTAAGAGCCAGAGTGCAAGGAGACTTCAGTATGGATGCTTCGAGGGTCAAGAAGAAGTCTGTGCGTGACCTGGGTCGATTCGGGACATGGATCGCAAAGGAAGTGGAGAGTGGCGAGTCACACGTCGAAGTGTATCTGCCAGAGTACGGCAATGTACTTCTAGGAACAGCGAGGATGCCGCCAGTCAAGATCAACATCCGGAACGGACACACAACGCATATCGACCTTCTTGCCGATTTGGAGCCTGGCCAGGTTGATGGTATTCGACGGGTAGCCAATGATTGGCTTGACGGACGGCTAGGCCAGTTGAGGGTGCAGGGCAAAGCCAAGTTGCCGTTGAAGTCAGGCATCTTTCATCTGGGAGAGCAGACGATCTCTCAGTCACTTCTATTCAACGGTATGTTGTCCAGTCTTGCATGTTCTTTTTCGCTTGGTGCTTGCCATGTCGTACGTGCCAACGCTCATAGTTGACTTTCCGAAGGAGGTGATCTTCCCACAATACCCGAGTACAACATCACCAAGATGAACATCCACGAAGTCGATTTACAGGATGGCAGCAAAGGCATGGCAGCCGATGTAGCCCTAACAATCAGCAATGATTATCCTGTAGATCTTACGATACCACCTCTTGGCTTCGGAGTTTTGGTCGACAACTGTGCTCCAACTGATCCATATATCATGGTTTCTGATGCCACGATTGGTGAATTCCACGTCGAGCCCAACCAGGACATCCACTTGAATGTATCTGGTATCGTACGAAGGCTTCCGGATGCGCTTACAGCTGCTTGTCCGAACTCCAACAAGTCACCTCTGGACGCATTCATCGGTGACTACGTCCAGGGTCGAGACGCAACCATCTACGTCCGCGGCTCAGACTCGCCGTCTCCAGACACACCGCGTTGGATAACGGACCTTATGTCAGATATCACCGTGCCTGTGCCTGTCGCTGGTCACTCTTTCGGTAACCTCATCAAAGACTTCTCGTTAGCTGACGCGCACCTCCACTTGCCGGACTTTGCCGCCAGGCCAGGTACGCCTGAGGCACAACCTGCGCTTTCCGCAAAGGTGAAGGTGCTTGTAGCTCTGCCGGATGAGATGAATCTCCCAGTCAGCGTGAGCCGTGTACGAGCCGATGCCGACATCTACTACCATGGGAAGAAGCTTGGTAATTTGAATCTTCGCAAGTGGCAGAAAGCCAAGTCCAAACGGATTGAAGCCCACGGCGACCAAGGGCCTGTCCTGGCCGTCGAGTCGGCTGTGGACAAAGCACCACTATACATAACGGATGAGGCTGTCTTCACCGAGGTCGTGCAGGCGCTGCTCTTCGGTGGCAAGACATTGATGCTTACGATCAAGGCGGAAGCAGACGTAGAGATGAAGACAGCCATAGGAGAATTCATCGTCCGACGCGTACCTTCGGAAGGCGTCATCCCAGTCAAGCGTGGGTCATCCTGATCGGCAATAGCTCTCTTCATGGCTAATGCGTGGTTCCGGTCACAGCCCCACCCAAGAGCGGCTTGGGGGACTTCGCGCCCAAAGTTGGCAACCTGCAAATCGTCGACTCGAGCATCAGTTCTCTTACACTGCAAGCCGAAGTCAGCGTCACAAACCCGACCAACTATTCTGCCACGGTGCCTTACGTCGATATGCTTATCCTCAGCAATGGAACTGTGCTTGGCCACGCCATCGTCAAAGACATGACCATCGTTCCGGGGCTTAACGAAAAGCTTGTTATGCAAGTGTTGTGGGATCCTCTGAAGGCCAGCGGCAGCAAAGGTAAAGCGGTAGGCAGGGAGTTCCTGTCGCGCTTTATCTCAGGTAAGCTCCAAACCAGCGTGGTTCAATCAGTCGCCTTTACTGATCCGCGCAGGCTTCAACACGTCAATGAGCGTACGGACATGGAACGGCACGATACCGGCGCTGCCGGGTCTAGGCAAAGCGTTCGAGCACTACAACATCACGATGCCTGCGCCAGACCTAGGGAACCCTGGGAAACCCGGCAAGGGCGGAAAGGGCCCGAACTTGATCCAAGAGGCCACGGTACCGCCCCCTTCTCCTCAGTCCTCCGCCTTTCCCGAACAACTTCACCCGCACCATCCGATTGTGTAGCCAATCTCCCCTCAATACACCTGCACCCTCTCCCTTCCCCCCCCCATGATTACCAACCCTGCGCTCAAACGCCTTCAACTAACACGCCCACCACCCTAGATGCACCTCCTCACCAGCACCGCCATCTTCACCCTCTCCTCCCCCTTCGCCCACACGACCATGTACATCACCCACATGAACGCCTCCGCCTACTACCACGACTCCAACGTCGGCGACATCGACTACCACACCCCCTTCCCCGTGCCCCCCGGCCTCTCGTACAGCCCGCGCCTGCCGGTGGCCTGGAGCCTCGGCAGCGTCGGCTACGAGGCGATCAAGAAGGCGATTGGCGGCCAGCTGAAGTTGAGCGCGAAGGCGGATGTGGGGGTTAGGATTGGAAGGTGGGAGGAGAGTGTTTGGTATGTGGGTGGGGGCATTGGGGCGAAGGTGAGGCTGTAGAGGGAAGGGGATGATGTAAATGCAGAGTGGCATAGAATGGGAGCAGATAAGCGGGGGATTTACGGGGTATTGGGGCGTTTTTCGGAAGAGATGTGTAGATTTGGGCTGGGTTGGATTTTGGAGGGGTCGGTAACTACGGGGAGCCGGCAATGCTATTGTTCTTGTGTTCGCTTTTAGGGCTAGAGTTTCCTGGTGTTGTTGGATCAAATTGTGTATACTTTCAATCTTCTTCCGAGTTTGACTTGTTTGAGTGGTTATCCCTCCCTGTTCGTCAGTTTAATGGCAAATTCTCATAGGAAGGATTGTCATGATGCACTTATCTGTCATCTAAGCATCCGCTCGTTACAGAATCATGAGCTCATAGCTACTGTCACTAAGATGAAGTGGTTGCATCAAAACAAGATTCTGCATCAACGACAAGTGCATCTCCTCAACCTCGGACAAGGCTTCGGTGAACCCGGACAGGCTACGTTATCTCTCACCACCACCAACATAGTGCTCATGCCATGGAGTAGAAGAGAACGACCGCGGCCGCTCACCCGATGGAGTATCTTTGTCCATTTCCTCGCTTCACCACGCAATCCCTACTACACAACCCAACCACCAACAACCCCCCACTCCCCGTCGTCAATCCACGTCAAGACCCCACCCACCAGATCCACGAAAACAATCCCAAGAAGCCGGACATCCACCACATTCCCACGTCCCCACAACCCATGACCCAGTCCCACCCCCTACTTCCCTCCCCAATCCACCCTCTACATCCCCGGCGGCGGCGGAACCTACAACAAGTCAGCACACATCCCCACTCCCACCCCTCACTCAAAACCTACAGCACTATACCCCCCCACCCCCGGCGCCCCCTCCATCGTCGGCGGCGGCGGAGGCGGCGCCTCACTCGGCGGTGGCGGCGGCACCCCCGACGCACCCGGCGCACTTGTACCCGGCGGAGGCGGCGGCGACCCCGCCGTAGCCTGCTGCTGCCCGTAGTACGCATAGTACATATTGATGTAATTCTGGTACCCGCCGTACGCGGCATACGGGTCCTGGCCGCCGTAGTACTGCGCATACTGCGCCGCGTAGTCTGCTGCCCCCGCCGCGCCCGCGGTGCCCGGCGTGCCCGGCGCCGCCGCAGCTGAAGGGCTCATGGCTGAGGGCTGCGGGGTCGCGGAACCCTGGTGGTGGCCGTAGCTGCTAGCGCCGCCCGCGCCGTAGCTGGAGTAGCTGTCGGTGCGGTTGTCGCGGCGGTCGTTGCCGCGGTCGTTGTTACGGTCGTTGTACCCGCCGCCGCCGCCGCCGCCGCCGCCGCGGTGACCGTTGCCGTAGCCATCGGTGTAGCTGCCGCTGTGGTGACGCGAGGGGCCGCGCTCTTTGAAGGCTTCGTATTGCTGCTTGACGTTTTCGAGGAGGTCGAGGCAGAGGTCTTTGGCACGCTTGACTTCGTTGGGGTCGGGGCCGCTGGGGAGAGGGAAAGATGGTGTTAGTATGGCGAGGTGTTTTGAAAGGGAAGGGGGGGGGG
>JAKLMF010000683.1:0-11435 GCA_022813555.1 Botryosphaeria agaves | reverse complement strand
GGGCCGGTGACTACCTTGCCTTATCGAGATTGATTTCTAATCTCAAACATCCACTTTGGACGGATAGAAAACCATAGATAGGTTGGTGACTCCTTGTAAAGTTTGACGATCGCAGTTTGTCAGCCCTACCGACGCTGTCCCACATTGATCGTCATCGCTTGAATCATTCATCCACGGCCCCACGAACAAACGACGTCTCCGCGAACAGGCGCTTGCACCACACAAATCTTGGGCGCTGTCACACGCCCAATAGTCCCCAACTACCTCCGCACATATTCGAAGTATCAGGAGAGCGCCGCGACAATCTACACACCGCAGACCATGGCGTCAGCAACAGATACTCCCCTCCAAAATTCACAGGCCCCGCCAGAATCCACAGGCCCAGTGAGCCCTCGACGAGGACCGTACAGGGGTGGAAGAGGTCGCGGTTGGTCAAGGGGCTTTGCAGACGATGCAGTCGATTCTACAAGAGGGGACAGAGGTCGAGGCTTTCATCGAGGAGGAAGAGGTCGGGGCTACCGTGGCAGAGGGAACAGTCAGCACGGTAGAGCTGGAGCTGGAAGTGCAGAACTTCCGTCGCCGACCGTACCGCCACCTCCTCTTGCTGCGAACGTAGGTACATTCGGTAGGCGCCTGACCGGAGACGCCAGTCAGAATGAAGGCGAAGAGACCGCTGCGGGAGACGATACCCAGAGCGTGACCGAGACTGAGGCTGAGGTATGCTTCATCTGTGCATCGCCAGTAGTTCATAACGCAGTGTCGCCCTGTAACCACCGTACATGTCACATTTGCGCCTTGAGGCTGCGCGCCCTGTACAAGAGCAAAGCATGCGCGCATTGTCGGACGACTGCAGAGTACGTTATCTTTACGGACGACGCCAACAAGCGGTACGAGGACTTCTTGGAGAATGATTTCACAACAGTCGATAGCAACCTTGGCATCAAGTATGAGAAGCAGGATATCTTCGAGGACACCGTGCTCTTGTTGCGATACAACTGTCCCGATCCCAGCTGCGATGTTGCCTGTCTTGGCTGGCCAGACTTACATCGACATGTGAGAAGCGTTCACCAGAAGGTCATGTGTGATCTGTGTACCAGGAACAAGAAAGTCTTCACACATGAACATGAGCTCTTTACACAGAACGAGCTGCGGAAGCACGAGAAGTTCGGCGACGACCACCCAGGAGCAATCGACCAAAGTGGATTCAGAGGTCATCCTGAATGTGGGTTCTGCCGGCAACGGTTCTATGGCGAAGACGAACTTTATGCGCATTGTCGTGACCGGCACGAGCGCTGCCACATCTGTGACCGACGTAATCAAGGCCGGCAACCACAGTATTACATCAACTACGACGCACTAGAACAGCACTTTAGGAAGGACCACTTCTTGTGCCCTGATCAGGAATGCTTGGAGAAGAAATTCGTTGTCTTCGACTCGGAGATGGATTTGAAAGCACACCAGCTCGAGGCTCATCCTAATGGCTTGACGAAGGACGCGAGACGAGATGCCAGGAGGGTAGATATGTCTAGCTTTGCATATCGGGCTCCACATCAACCTGAAAGAGGCGGACGACGTGGAGGCCGTGAAGGTCGCGAAGGCCGCGAAGGCCGCGGAGACCGTGGAGACCGTGAAGGGCGTGGCAGAGGCCGTGGTCGCGACCCTAATGCCGAGCCTCTACCTGCGTCGTCGGCGCAGCCCCTGCGCAGAGACGAATTGGCCTACCAGCGGCAGATGGCGATACAGAGTGCGCAGTCGGTATCAACAAGGACTTTCGGCGGCCAACTTACGTCTGGTGACGCATTTGCCGCCAGGCCGCCAGCAAGGTCTGAGGAACCGCCGACAGTGACCGTGAACCGTCCGGCCACCAGCACAAACGATGCTTTCCCCTCACTAGCGTCGCTAAACATTGACTCTGGCACCAGCACGCCGAGATCGACTTCCTCCACGCAAAACCCGACACCACAAGAACAGGCCCGAAGGCTGCGACATAATGCTGTTACCGAACGAGCAGCTACCCTGCTGAAAAACGACCAGCAGAAACTTGAGGAGTTCCGATCAAAGGTCTCTTCGTACCGTGTTTCGGCCATATCGGCGCCCGAACTTATCGACGCGTTCTTCTCGCTGTTTGATACTTCGTCTGCAGAGCTCGGCAAGCTCGTCAAGGAATTAGCCGAGATCTTCGAAATTTCATCAAAGCGTGACACTCTCCTAAAAGCGTGGAGCGACTGGAAGGCAATCAATGAAGACTACCCTTCTTTGCCAGGACCTAGTGGTTTGCCGGCAGGCACCGGGCCGTCTGCTACAAGGAGCGGCGGCTCTCGGGTGCTGAAGCTGAAGAGCTCGACGGTGCAATCCTCCCGCTCAGCGGTAAGTCGACACGGCAGCTGGGGTTCAGCCTCAGGCGGAAGCATGTTTCCTCCGCTCTCGTCAGGCGTGGCAGCGTCCGCAAACCGTGCCGGCGCAGGCAGGACAGGCCCAGTCCCATGGGCAGGCTCCACCGCATCCCCAAGGCCTTCTCCAAACCCGTCTCGCGCTCCATCTCAGCATCCTGCCAGCCGTAGTACCGTCCCGACCAACTCGGAGGCGTTTCCGGCTCTCCCAGCAGCTGCGAAACCTACTACTACGGTGTTCAGCCCTGGTTACGGCGGCGGGGCTGTGCGACGCGGGGTCGGCGGAGGAGATACCTCTCTCAATGCTTGGACTAACGGGTCTTCTGGGGGTGGCACCCAGTCTACAGCTCTCGAAGGGGGCAACGATGTCGAAACAGGGCCCGGGCAAAAGAAGAAGGGGAAACAGAATAAGAAGCAAACTCTGTTCCACTTCGGTTGAGCCATGCACACTTCTTGTTGAAGAGAGAGCTCTTGATGTAAACGGTTCGGTTGCTGGGAGTGTGCTGCGGTCAGCCGAGAAGAGTTGAGCAAAGTTCAACCCGAAAGCTAGCAACGAGTCTCACGCACCGAGCTTGTTTGAGTACATCACTCTCAAGGTCTTGTTGTGGGAACACTCACTCGAAACTCTGCTGCCAGCATCTTGCTTAGGCACAACCTGAATCGATCATGGACGTCTGTTTTGAGCGAGTACTGCTCTTGGTTTCCTCGATCTAGCTGAGTCTGGTTCTGAGCTGTCTTCTGTATTCATCACGCCATGGCAACCCGATCAGGAGTAAAACATGAAAATACTTGCGAGGACTGGCATTCACGCAAGATCATGCCATGCTCGCACTCGGATTCTTTTAACTTTAGTTAGAACCACGATAGTGGAAGCGATATTAAATCGCCGTCAATAGGTGCATCAATCTGGCATAGTTCCCGGCGCATGCCGCCAGCTGAATTTGAAATGCCAGTGTCTCTGTCATGTGCGATGTTGTCTGAACGTATCGTCAGCATACCAGCCCACGCACCTGGGAGCAACGCGGACATGGCCCTGGTGCGAAACTGCGGGTGAGGCTTGGAGGATCGAGGGGTGCAAGGCTTGCGATTGGCTTGTCTCATGCGACATCTGATAGCGGCCTCATACTCTTCCTCTTCAGGCAAAAAGACGCAGCACCGTCTCATACAAGCTGCTAGCTAGCCCTCGGCCGATACGCCTAGTCAGGTCAGCCCTGGCAGAGACCGCGGGCCTGTCTCGATAGACGCCATTCACTGCATACATAGACCACGCTCTGCCTGCCCGCTGACCGTTGCATGCGAGGGGCGTGACAGACGCACTGCACTGCACTGCACTCACCCAGCCCACCGCGACGTTTGCGCATACCTGCGCCTCCACGCCCACCGCTGAGCCGTTATATGCCGTGATCCGGACACTCCCAAGACGACACTGCCGCCGTCTACCACGCAACAATCGCTCCTCTGGGACTCGCCCATGATCGCTGTCTCCCTCCTCAGTTGCGCCTTGGGACCGACTCACTCCTCCTCTTCACCTGTATCGGCTATCGCACCGTAGCGGCACCTTGTCCTACCAGCGGCACAGCGCGACATTGGCTGCAGTCAGTCATTCGTAAAGCTTGTCCGCGCAGGCATCCTCCCTCCCGCGTGAGCCTGCACAGCAACCGTTGGCGATTGAGAAGGGGCTAGCGCACCGTTGCAGCCCTCGTGCGACATCGAGCTCGACCGACCTCGCTCCCCAAGCGCAGCCCACTGGGCTCTCTTCTTTGTTCGAGCTGTGTCCATGGGCAAGAGCTGGGAAATACCATGATCTAGAATCGGCGCGTGTGATTTTGGGACACTCCCCCAGTTTAGTGCGGGTCTGCCGCTTTATTCCTGCGCATATTCCACAATATATACCGACATATACCGACATCTTCTCGCTGCTTCAGAATCAGAACCGCATTATTGGTAGGGCTGCGAAGCATTCCTACGCCGAGACCACGCCTGGCCGCCACTTCCCTCATCAAATACGGCTCCTCTCCCTCGGAGGTCTCTTTGCTTAGACGGTTCCTACCCGCTTCGCGTTAGGTAGTGCCCACCCGTACCACACCCTACCAACCAGGCAGCTTGTCAGAGCGCGCAAGAATATGTACCCGCGACGAGATAACCCGCATCCAATACCGCCTCCAGCTATTTTACCACCAAACGCAAATATTGAATATAACAGCCCATTATCTTCATCTTCCGCAGCGACAGCTTCTAGTCACACCATGTCAATGCTACCAGCGCCGCGCCCTCCGGCGCAACAGTACAGCAATCCTTTGCAAGGCACATCATTACGGAAAGGGGACCGCATTTATAGGTAAGAGCTCCGCATTTCCGCCAAGTGGATATCAAGGTACTGGGACGCGCAGTAGCGGACGGACTCCCTCGTTGCACCAATTCCTGCGCAATCAGCCATCAATTGGTGTGCGACGCCGTACATTGTGCGGACGGGAGTCCACGCGAGTACACTGCGACTTGACGTCGTCGACATCGGCCACAAAAATTCTATGCAAGCACCCCGGCTAACTGTTTGTAGTCTCGAGGTTGCGCAACAGCCTGTTCGTGCGCGCATGTGCGGTTTCGGCGACAAGGTATGAAATTTAACTTTATGTGTGGCACAGAATACATAATTGGGCAGTTTACTGACACTTGCGGGAACGTACAGGACCGAAGACCAATCACACCCCCACCTTGCATCCGGCTCATCGTACGCGACGCGAACACCGGCAAGGAAGTTGACTTCAAGTGAGTTGGTCCAGAATACACCATCTCCATGTTACAGCATTGCGGATGTGAGATATGGGGAGGTTTGTTCAAAGAAGACCACAATGGCGGCCGTACAAACCAACAGACCGAACACAAGCCCCTTAAGCTTCGTCTTCGAGTGTCGCTTCTTGGATCACATGAGAAGACGTTCCTGCATAACACATCGGCTATCTGGCGACTCTCCTCCCCTTACCTGCAGCTTCAATTACTTGACAGATCTACAATGCTGACCCGCTGTGCGAATTGTAGCGAAGTCGACAGCTCCTTCTTCGTCCTCACCGTCGACCTCTGGAATGAGAGCGGCACAGCGGAAGTCAACCTAGTCCGACACTCGAGCAACTCTCCAGCAGTATCCATATCTACATCAACATTGACACCATATCCACCACCAGCCGATCGAGCTTTCCTGAGCATGATGAGCCACACTCAACAGCTGCAGATGCAGCAATATCATGCGGCTTACGGCTTGCCTCCGAACATGCCCCCGAACATGCCGCCGCCGCATATGAACCCGTACAATCCGCACAATCCTCAGATGCCGGGAGCGTACTATCAGCAAACCGCACCGCCGACGCCTGTCACCCATCCGGGATACGGCTATCCGCCGCAGGCTCACGCTCCGCAATACATGCCGCCGCAACCTCTCCCGATGCCACCGCAACCGCTGGCGCCTATCGCTCCGGCTACGGGCATGTTCACGAGGAACCTGATTGGCAGTCTTTCAGTGAACGCGTTCAGATTGAATGATTGTGAAGGCAAGGTTGGCTTCTGGTTTGTGCTGCAGGATTTGTCGGTTAGGACTGAGGGCCAGTTCCGGTGAGCCTTGTGATCAAGAGATATTGAATGCTCTTCCGCTAACATGAATGCTTAGTCTCAAGATGAACTTCGTAGACGTGGGCAGTGGCAACAATGACAACGCACTCAACACCGGCAAGGCCCCCGTCCTGGCTACTACGTACTCCGACGTCTTCCAAGTCTTCTCAGCAAAGAAGTTCCCCGGCGTCATCGAAAGCACTCCTCTTAGCAAGGCCTTTGCCAGCCAAGGTATCAAGATTCCTATCCGTAAGGATGGGCCTAAGCAACTGACCAACTCGGCCGAGTACGAAAACGACGACTAATGTTGTTGTGGTGCGTAGTAGGTGCGGCAATCCGGGCGAGCGGTGTGAAACAGCAAGTCACTACAGCTAAAAGGGATGAAGGTGGAGAAAGAGTGAGAGAGGATTCTGTCGTTACTACTATCACCAAAAAAAAAGGACTAGACTCGGTCTTAGTCTGACCATGTACTGGATGGATCATTGCTCATACTGGGCGGCGCTCTGTACGTTCTCGCAGGACAAAAGAATCCGGCGTTGCATACGGATAGGTCAAGCTTTTATCGGAAAGGGAACACGGGTGAATTCTGTACCTTTCTTTCGGCGTGAATAAGGGCACGCTTGTACTAGAACTTTCTGTTGTCCATGGGACTCATAGTATTGAGTAGAGTATGCATGGACCCTAAACACGAGCAGCACGTTCTGTATGAGTATGTGAAACAACTGCTAACCTCAAGGTCTATGACAAGCATGGATAATACATAGAGCTCTGATATTCGCACCGGCGTAATTGCGAGACAATCCAGACATGGGAAGGACAAATTCGAGAAGTACGGTGAGACTACTAGAATCCTGCCTGTGTAGAAGTTACCTTTTCTGCTACTTCAGAACACTCGACGGGCTTGGACACATTTTGAGTGTCGCCTACACTCGACGAAGGCGCATGGGGTGTGAACACCGCATCCCTCGAGCGAGTCACCCCTCCACCCCACCAAACATTGTCTCAACGCCCAAACGAAGCCCACTCGCTTCCCACGATTCCACGATAACCAAGACTCAGCTCGCTCCCATCCCATGAAACCGCCATGCGCCACTCGAGAGTCAAACCGATCCTCCGGCTGAGCATCCTCCACTACAAATCTCTCACCCCGCGATGAGCAGCCCGAGCGACATCAGCAGCCTACAAAAGAAGATCTGGGACGGCTCAATCCCTCTCGAGATCCGGCTCGCGAGCGCAGAATGCCGGACCTTTGACCAGTCTGATCCTTACCTGGTGAGTAGTCTCACCTACACAATTCGCTTGAAATTCGAGATACACTCCTCGTCTGGGGAAGCACCGCCCATATCTTACATTTTTAGAGTTTGCGAAGCGCTAACGTGTATGTTGCTTTACAGATCCAATGCCCCCGCCTCTCATACATCCCCTTCCTCCTCCCGCGCATCCACGCCTTCTTCGCCTCCGCGCTCATCAACCCAGACGTCCGGCCCAGCGACGGCTGGCTCTCGTGCCAGGACGTCCCGCTCAAATGGCACTTGCCCCTCGGCCTGCTGTATGATCTGTACTCTGGGGCTGAGCCGGCGTATGCGCTGGGACGGGGGGGCGGCGGCAGCACGGGGAGGAGAGGGTTGGAGCAGGGCGGAGATGGAGTGAGAGGTGGTGATAAGGGGGATGGTGGGGATGAGAGCGGGGAGGGAGAGGAGGGGATGGGGGAGGGGAAGCTGCCGTGGAGGCTGGTGGTGCATTTTACGGAGTGGCCGGATGAGCAGCTTGTTAGGCTGGATGGGGAGGGGAGGATATTGCATGATGCTTTCATCAACAGCGTTAAAGAGGTACGTTTCAAGCGCAACGTGATCATCCTGGGATATCTTATACATCTCCCGGCGGGAGCAGCAACTGACACAAGCACACCGCAACAGGCAGACTTCCTCCGCAACGGCACAGCCAAAACCGTCATGTCGTTAAGTAAAGATGACTCGACTCGCCTCTGGGAGGCTGTCGAGCAGCGTACGTGCTCCTTTCCCTATCCTCTCCCTCTTCTATACCCCTCCACTATACGTACATAAACCCATACTGACTCCGCCCATGTCCAACAACAAACAGACAACCTCCCCTTCTTCAACACAATCAACCAAAAACTGCTCAACCCGCCTGGCGCCCCTCTCCGCCACATCCCCATCAAAATCTACCTCCCCAGCAAACCCCTCCCGTCCGCCAGCACAGGCTCAACCCCAGCACCAGGCTCCCTGCGCGTCGTGCAGTCCCTCGTCACGCCATCCCTCCCATCACGTATGTATCCCATCAACTCTGATCGCAGCACACACGATCTGTCGACCACCGTTCAGTTGAAGGTACGTGACTGATTCGTGTGAGATAGGACAACCCCAAACACTGGGTACGGCGCTGCACGATTTCCTGCCGAAGCTGTTTCCCAGCCGGCGCACGCCGGTGCTGGCACTGCCGGTGCTGCACGGGGCTGTCGTGCCGCTGGCCGCGGGAGTGGAAGAGCTGATGAGGGCGGCGGCATATGCGGATGGGTTTTTGCATCTCGTTGTTGTGATGATGGGGTAGTGTTTGTGGCGCGCCGAGGGATTTGTGCGTTGACATGGTATTAGAACGGATGGCATTACAGAAGATTGAGGTTCACGATTCAACGTTGCGGATCACGGGTTGGAGGGGCAGTGGTGCACAGGATGTCGTTCCTGACTGATGTTTCGTAATTCTCGGATCTTAGAGACCTCGGGACTGATACATAAAGCCCCTTAATCGCAGTGCAGTTGCAGCATGGGTGTCACTCAGACAATCCCATGAAAGACCAAGCTACATGAAAAGCCATTGCCGGTCGCAGCATACCCCATTCATCCTTCAAACGGCTCAACCCAAGCGCGTCGGCTTGTCCTTGATGGGGACGTCGCTGCCAGTGGTGCTCTTGTACTGGCGGCGGATGAAGTCGGAGATCTGCTCGTCGCGGGCCTGCTCGACGGCAGACTCGTTGTTCTGCGGGCCCTGGCCCATGAATTTCTCCTGCACGAAGTCGACGCCCCTGTTTGCAATAACGGATACATGTTAGTGGTGTGTTTCAGTGGAAAAGCAGGGATGGACTGCTCTGTGTTGAAGTGCACGAGCGGGCTCATACGGGGGTGGTGTGGGAAGGAGGTAATGGAGAGACGTACTTGTCCAGGTAGTCCTCGTTCTTCTCGCTCTCGCGGCCACCGCCGGCGGCGCTGTTGAACTTGTCGCTCAGGCCACCGAGGAAGCCACCGCTGCTGCTGGAGGGCTGGTGGGAGGTCTCCTGCGGCATCTCGCCCTCTGCCTTCTTACCGCCGCCGAGCATGTTCTTGAGGGAGTCCATGATGGGTGAAGTTGATGTGGAGAGGTTGTTGTAGGTTTTCTGCGAGAAGGATATCAGTTGTATGCTGAAATGTACAATGAGCCGTAGGCTTACAGTGCGGGTTGTCTTTGCAAGGGAGATAACTGCAGTGTGAGTTGTTGGATGTAGGGGAGGTTGCAAAGGTGCAGGAGTCTATCTTAAAGCATGTGCCTCGAAGCTACCTGGACATCACGGGACCGGGATCAAAGTGACGTGTTTTGCGGCCTTTCCTGTTTCACAATGCCTCCAAACAAGATGTCCAGAGCTTGCCTGGATCCAGGTTCACACGCTCCTGGGCGCATTGCTTGGCATGGAAGGGAGAACTGCTGTACAGCCTGTACTGCGATTTAGGCTGGAGCTATCTGTTTCATACCTAGGCTATGCAAGGAAACATGCCAGTTTTCGCAATTCCAATGTATCAAATTCCCGTGTCCAAGGTCTCTCTTGTTGGTTTTGCACACGGCTTCCTCAGGAACAAGAGGTCGCTCGGCAGACGTCATTGGATGGTGGGGGTGCGGCAGATGGCATGCATGACAACCTTGGAAGCCGCACGTTGCACCTGCCCGGGCTGTGCTCGTGGTACCGTCGAAGCATCTCTGGACTATGATGGTCTAGAATGTTCATGTTGTTTTGTTCCGTTCGAACAAGCACAGCGCCGCCATGAGGAAATGGTGTCGGCTCTTCGGTCATTCGTCCATACGCGGCGCATCTGCTCCCCCCACATGTCCCTGCATCTCAACTTTTGGCGGTCAATCGCGGCAGATCCATCAGCGTCATGCCGAAAAACGGACTTCGCGTTGAAGCCGTGGCTCAACGAGCCCTGAAGACTCCTACAAGATCGCTTTCGTCTCCTGGTTTTCTTAATCCATAGACAATCATGGCGCCTTCTCAGCCCATTCCCATTACTATCATAACCGGCTTCCTTGGCTCAGGAAAGACCACTCTCATTCTCAATCTCATACCGCAGGTACGCTTACAATGGAAGGCGGAACTATAGCTAGGGTTACCGCTGACGTCCGATTTACAGCTGCCACCGTCCTACCGCCTTGCGCTTCTGAAGAATGAATTTGGCGACGTCGCGATCGATTCGCAGCTCGCATCCTCGAAGGCTATCTCCGGCGTCCAGGAACTCCTCAATGGCTGCATATGCTGCAACCTTGTCGGCCAGCTCGGCGATGCCCTGGAAACGTTGAGACAAGAGGTGTCTCCCGACAGAATCGTGATCGAGACCAGTGGAAGCGCGTTCCCCGCTACGCTCGCCATGGAGGTGAACAGGCTTGCAAGAGAGACCAGACACTACGTTCTGGACGGGGTCATAACCGTTATCGATGTGGAGAACTGGAAGGGCTACGACGACACGAGCTATACCGCGAAGAAACAGGCCGAATACACGGATCTTATCGTACTCAACAAGTGGGAGCTCGTGAGCGAGAGGAAGCTGGATGAGTGCATAGACCGAATACTGGACATAGAACTGGACGTGCCGACTGCGCGAGAGAAGTCTGACAAAGGATGGGTGGACAAGGACCTCATCTTCGGGCTGGACGCGAAGCTGGCGAGCCTCAACCCTGAGCTCCAGAACGGAAGCCACGACCACAAGCACGAGCATAGCCATGACCATCAAAGCGAAGTCGAAGTTCTCTCAGTGACGCTCTCACAGCCCGCTGGCGGGATGACCGGAGTAGATCTGATCAAACTGGAAGGGCTGCTCTCCAAAGCGCCGAAGGACGAGGTTTACCGCATCAAGGCCGTGTTGTATGCTTCCACCACTCCCGTATCATCCACGGGTGAGCGGGCACAAGCACCTCAAAATGAAGGCACGCCAACTAGATATATCCTGAATTGGGCGTTCGGACGATGGACTTTCAACCTAGCGTCCCTAGGACCCAGCAGCACAAACTCGGCATCCAGTTCTGGGACCGACACTCCAATGGACTCGGACGTTTCCACACCAGTAGGATCCAGTGATGGACCGACGCTCCGCATGACTATTATCACTGCCAGGTATGAGTCAACGAAGTGGAGGAAGCGGATCGAAGCTGGAGAGTTCGTCGCTTTAGAGGGGAATACAAAGGATG
>JAKLMF010000682.1:0-11462 GCA_022813555.1 Botryosphaeria agaves | reverse complement strand
GCTCAGAACGAACACCCAAGAAAATTTAAAGTGGAAGCATCAATGTTGAGCTGCTCAGTGCATGTCCTCACTCCTTCATCACAGTGATGCCAAGGCCGCGTTTCAAATTCATTTGAAGTGTCGACCTCCCGCTTCTGTTTTTCACTTCAGTGTCAAGCTCAACAACGGCCCGTCACGAGACGGGCGTTGGCGAGCTTACTTTTACTTCTTTCTGCACCTCACCTCTGTTTCTTTTCCATTCTTTCATTCTCATACCTCTTCAAGCTTCGCGACTGTCATGTCGGTACAGTTTTTTGGAGAAGGCGCTTCTTGTCAGGTGCCCCAAGCAGCGGCAGTGAGTACGCAGCATGTCAGTGAGAGATCTGCAATTAACGAGACCTCCCTGTCCACCCCCATATCGACGAGCCATAATCGCGCAGTCGTACTCCAGTGCAGGAGGGCTTTCTCAAGACGTGAGTTGTGAACTTCGTGTTACTCTCTGCATTGAGCTGACGCTTGATGTGACTCGACAGAAGCGAGCGTCACCTAAACCACGAGATGGTAGTCGACAGTGTTCACACCAAACTCGTTTCGAGTGAGGACGGAAGATTCATGCACGATGGGCAGAAGTTTTGTATCACTCAACTCTACGTTAAACAAGAGGACGAGGAAAGCATGAAGAGAATGGTCGAAATGAAACACTGGAGCGCGGTCTAGTCACACACCCACAGCTTCTAGACAACGTGAAGCAATTTTCAAAGCGCCCGCTGCCTGTCCAACGCAGAGTCATTGCCGCTCTCGCACATAACGTCTCGACTATAGTCTCTGGACCCAATGGTGAGTTCCTAGGTTGATTGTCAACCTTTCTCTTTGTGTTGACTCTGATTCCCAGGATCCGGCAAATCAATGGCTGGGAACATTGCAGTCATCGAATAGGTCTTGAAGAAGAAGAAGAAGAAGAAGAAGAAGAAGGAGGAGGGGGCCAAACAGAACCACGATGAGCTGATCAGATCCGAGCAGCAACATTTTTCGGCGTCACCCAAGGTCTTGTACATCTGCCCGACGCGAGAGTGTGCGATGGAACAAGGGGAGCATTTTCGTGATCTGATCCTCAAGCTTCCGGTCAGATTAGCAATGGCCTACGGTGGAACTCCATACTCTGAACAACAGTGGATGCTCCGCCATAATCCCGACGTCATGGTTTGCACGCCTGGACGACCGATGGACATCGCATGCAACAAACAGTGGGTAAACTTCTCCGCAGTCAAATTTCTTGTTCTGGACGAGGCACCAATACTCCTCGACCATGACTTCCGCGATCATATGGAGCCAATATTTACAAAGCTCCCACAACAAAGCAGCTCCTATCTAGCCTTACTATCCGGTCCAGTTGCCACGGTCGAATTCGTACGGGTGGCTCAGTACTATGTCATCACGCCTGACATGAGGTGCTGTCGCATCCATAGCGGCTTGACGAAGGATGCACTCATCAATATGAGTTCGTATTTCCGGCAAGTCGCTTACAACATTGACGACCGCTTAGCGGCAACGAGAGCTTACCTACAGGAGCTACCAGACCAAGGGCAACCAGAACCGACTTTCCGTCCCGTTATCATCTCCACAGCGACAATGGCGAGAGCAAGGAAGATTTTCAACAGGCTTCATTCGAAGATGCCGGGTGTGTGTCTTGCCAGTGAATACAACATGCGGGAATGGAAAGACGACTCATCCCGTTGCGCTATTCTCGTAGCTACGAGCGTTGCTACTGCTGGAATCAACTACAAGGCTAACCTGATTATCGTGCATCTCGACATTCCCCCACCGTCGAGCGTATTCCCACCAGAGCATGCCTGGTACCATCAACACACGCGAGGTGGTTACATGGGCGCCTTTGGTCGTTCGGTCACATTCATCGATCCAGAAAGAGAATCCGACATGAGGTTCTGTGTGAATTTGCACGACATCCTTGAGGAATGCAACCAACCCATACCTGAGCTGCTTGCCTCTTTCAGTCGTCAACTAATGAGCCAGAAAAACAAGTCCAAGGCTGCGTTTGGCTCCAACGCCTCTGGCTCCAACCACGCTTCCGGCTCCAACCAAGCTTCTGACTCAAACACTCCAGAGCCCAACCAAGCCTAGCTCCAACAATTCAGAGCCTAACAAACTTTCCGTCTCCAACCAAGTCCCTGGCTCCGAAGACGTCTCCAGCTTCAACACTTCAGAGCCCAAGGACGCTCCCAACCCCAATTCGCCGAGAAGAGGGAGAAGTTGTAAGATCACATGGCACACGGGTGATCGTCTAACTGGCTTCTCTTCCTACGTCAGATGAGGTTCTCTTTCTCAATGCGTCTTCTTGGATGGTCCCGTAACGCCGAGTGCCACACCCGCTTGGCATCGTAGATAGAGTAATCAATCATGCTCCACTTTCCTCTGACCACTTCTTGAAGACACATGTTCTCCTCGTGCCTTGTGTGATGCCGCTGAATACACTGCCGGGTGGTGCTTTGTGTGAACTTGGAGGCATCCGGCTGTTTGCTTGTGTTTCTCAGATACAGGAATAGTATGGAGATGAGGCCAGCAATGGAACAAAAAGAGCCGGGGGGCTGACAAGGTTGACGTGAGTTGCATAAGGAAGAAGAATAGATAGACGTGAGATAGATTTGTGTAGACGGTACTGGTGTGAAAGAAATTCGAAAGGTCGTAGACAGTGGAGTAGAAGGTAGAGATGGAGCGTCAGTGATTGATACGAGATTGTAACAGCAATGATGCCGGCACAGCTTCTCAGATAAGGCATGGGCAGGAGTTTCCGAACATCCTTTCACCGATGGCAATTCTTATGAGTAAGGCCGTCAATCGCCAAACATGTACCATTCATGTCTCCTCATCTACAGTGGTAACATGTTCCGCTCAGGAACGCATCCCCTCTTCGCCATTGAATACCAAAGCCACTCCGCTGTAAGAACATGTCAGCACTTCGTTCCCACGACAAGAACAACCATATTGCAAACAGCGTTGGAAGCACTTACTCATCGCCCGCCGTAACAATTCTCCCCCCACCCCCACCCTGCACAAACCCCAACACACCCCCACCCTCCCCACCCCCCCTATGCCCCCTCCACTCCCCCGCGATCCCCTGCTCAGCCGCCGCCGTCCCACCCCTAGTATCCCACCTTCTGACCACGCCATCATTCCCACAGCTCGTCAACAACCACCCCCCACCCGGCCTATCCCTCACAAACTCCACCCTAATAACCGCCTCGTCTTCATGCGCGCTGCGGATATGGCGCCTCACGGCAAACCGATGCGCGGTATCGAACAGCGCGATCGACCCGTCCACACTACCCGCGGCCAGCAGCGTCAGCGGCGGCGCCGAGAACGCCAGCGTCTCCACCCCGTCGCTCTGCGGCTGCAGACTGGCCAGGATCTGACCCGCCTGTCCCTGCCCTGGCGCCGCCGACGAGCCCGACGACGCCGCGCTCTTTCCACCAGCCTGCCTCCCGCCACCAGCCTTGCTCTTCGCTCCCGCGCCACCTTTTGCTCCACCCGTCGCTGCGTCCGCGCCAACCCGCGGCAGCCCCACGATCCGGATCTGTCCCTCCGCCCCGCCGACAGCCGCGAACGCGCCGTTCGGCGCGACAGCCACGCTGTACAGCCCCCCCTCAATCCTGAATCTCTCATCCTCCGCCGTGAGTCCCACGACCGCCTGCCCGCCCCCCGGCGCCGCAACCCCGGCCGCCGCCGCCTCGCCGAACGCGTCCCAGACGTAGAAACTCGCGTCCTCAGCGACCGTGCACAGGAGACTGCCGTCCGGGGTCCAGGCACCAGCCGTGCAGGCGCCGCCGTGCAGGTAGAAGGCTTGTGTGATGGTGAGCGGGGAGGCCGTGTCCTCGGCTGCGATGCTGTAGACCCAGACGCTGCCGTCGCTGGCGCCGAGGGCGAGGGTATCTGGGTGGCTGGGGTGCGGGCACGGGGCCAGCCAGTTTATCTCCTGGACTTCGGCGGAGGCGGCGAGGAAGGTGTATTCGCGGCCGGAGGGCGAGGCGCGCCAGACGCGGAGGGCGCCGTCGAGGCCGGCGGTCGCGAGGTAGGCGCCGCTGGGGAGGGTGTAGGTGATTGCGTTGACGGAGTCGGTGTGCCCGGTGAGGTGGAAGAGGGGGGGGAGGCTGGCGCGCTCTTTGGGTTGCGAGGGGTCGGATTCGTAGCTTTGGGGGAGGACGGGCCGGTCGAGGGGGGTGCTGTCGAACACGTAGCCGACGTCGTCGCCGCCGCCGGTGGCGACGATTGTGGGGTGGATGGGGTGCTGGGCTATGCAGAAGATGCTGTCTTTGTGGTGGTCGAAGTGGGCGATGCTGTCGTTTTGGAGGTGGATTTCTTCGAGGGGAGCGCCAGTGTCTTCGTCGTCGGAGTCCATGGGGACGTCCTCGTCGTCGCCTTCTATTTCTTCGCCTGCTTCGGCGGGGTCAAGCATTGCTTCCTCCTCTTCGTGGTCCTTGTCATCTTCGGGGTGTGTATTGTGGGTGGACATGGTGGGGATTTGCTGGAACCAAGGTGCAGAGACTACAACCCTCCTCACAATGAAATATGATGTATTTCGGGGGCAGAGAAACTGGTTATAAACCTTTGCTGAGCTCACACCGTCGAGTGATGAGGAATATGGAAAGTTTTTGGCTTAGAAATACACCAGATGTACTAAGCTTTTCCGGGATTGGAGTTCTGATACTGCAGAACCACGCGTATAATTTCGGCGATGTCGTCTCAGTTGTATGTACGAGAATGTGGTAGATGTTGAAGAGAAATGGTGTGAACACAGAGATTGTCTCTCAGTGAATTGTCAGTAAACTTCAATTTTTTGTCGCTCGGCCTCACGTCATGCATCGTCTGGTCCCTGTTCAGCCTTACGGGGACTTGGCATGTCACTCGCCTCAAGACAGGCCGCAACCACAAACAAGGACACTCTGGCTTATGCCACTTTCTTCAACTTACAACACCTAACCCTCTCACAACCAAATCTTCTAGTACATCATGAAGCTCTACTACATCGGAGTATGTTCACAACCCCCTCCCTACCGCCCAACATCCACTAACCCACCCCCCAGATCCTCAAGAACGAGCAGAAGCCAGCCATAGAGCTGTGCTCCGAAAAAGACCTCAGCAGCTACTGTACCTCCTCCTCTCCCTACCCCCACCACTCACCACCATCTCCCCCTCCTCCCCACTCCTCCACTCAGACTCACACACTCACGCAACAAACAGCCCGCTTCACCCGCTCCTCCGTCAGCGAATTCATAACCCTCTTCTCCAAAACCGTCGCCGAGCGCACCCGGCCCGGCCAGCGCCAATGCATCCAAGAAGGCAGCTACGCCTTCCACGCCTTCGCCCGCAGCGAAGGCGTCGCCGCCCTCATCATCTCCGACCACGAATACCCCTCCCTCGTCGCCCAGCAGCTGCTCTCCAAGATCGCCGACGAGTTCCTGTCGAAGTATCCCAAAACGACGTTCGCGGGGATCAGTGGCGGGGATGGGCAGCTGGCGTGGCCGCAGCTGAAGGAGTATTTGGTGAAATATCAGGATCCGGGGCAGGCGGATAGTATTATGAAGATCCAGAAGGAGCTGGATGAGACGAAGATTGTGCTGCATAAGACGATTGAGAGTGTGTTGGAGCGGGGGGAGAAGATTGATAGTTTGGTGGCGAAGAGTGATGGATTGAGTGCGCAGAGTAAGATGTTTTATACCCAGGTATGTTTTGTTGGTTGGGGACGTTGGCTTTGTTGTGGGATGATGCAGGGGAGCTGATGATGGGTGTCACAGGCGAAGAAACAGAACTCGTGTTGTGTGGTTATGTAGAGCGGTGGGCATGGGCCGAGATCTGTTGGTGGGGAGTGGATGTATCTTGACACGCCCCAGGAGCTGGAAGCGTTGTCACGAAGCTAGACCATGGCGATGCTTGGTTACAATTTGTTCGGCGTACGATGTTTCGGAGGGTGCGTCTCTAGTCTATCACGTGGGTAGGGGGCGGTTAAGCAGCTTCTAATCTTGGGTTTGGCTGATAGAGGTGGGCAAGTTTCGGACGATAGCATGAATCTACGATATGTACATTGTACGACATTTACAACCATCCGCTGTACACAAAATCCAAGGTGCAGACAACAAACGACCTCGCGACCAGTTCCGCATACAGTGTCTAGAACCAAACAAGGTACCAGACCGCTGCCACTCCCTTACAACTTCGCTCCTTGTTTCCTCCTGGTCTCCCTCTCCTTATCCCTCAGGAATCTCCTCAGAATCTTACCACTTGGGCTCTTCGGGATGACATCGATGAACTCAACACCGCCCTTCAACCACTTGTGCCGCGCCTTGTGTTGCTCGACGTGCTTCATGATCTCTCTGGCGACCATGCGGTCGTTCTCTTCCAGACCGACGGACGGTGACTTGACAACGAACGCCTTGGGAACCTCACCAGCCTTTTCATCGGGTACCGGAATCACGGCGCAGTCGTTGACAGCCGGGTGCGTGAGGAGGTGAGCTTCCAGCTCTGCAGGAGCGACTTGCAGGCCCTGAATTCTCCAAATTAGCATCAACATCTCTCACCGATTTCTCAGAAGCAGACAGCAGCAACGACAAGACTCCTCACCTTAACCTTAATCAACTCCTTAATCCGATCCACAATGAAAATATGCTCGTTCCCGCTCGGCGCCTTGCGAACCACGGCCTCATCGCCCGTGCGCATGTACCCGTCCTGGAAGGTCTCCTTGTTCGCCTTTTCGTTGTTCAGGTAGCCCAGCACGACCGACGGCGACTTGACCACCAGCTCGCCCGGCTGGTCGTACCCGGTGATCTCGACGCCTTCGATCGAGACGAGCTTCGCTTCGTAGCCGGGGAGCAGCGAGCCCGACGAGCCAAACCAGATGTCGGAGCCGGGGGTGGAGCAGACGACTGTGCAGGTTTCGGTGAGGCCTGAAGGGATGGGTTAGTTTGCGTTCTTTGGTCGTGGTTGGCAAGATGTAATTGAGTGGGGTTGCTAACCGTAGCCTTGTCGGATCTGCCATTGCGGATAGAGCTTCTGCAGGTCGTTTGCTGTTTCTTTTCCTAGAGGTGCGGCGCCAGTGAAGATACCGCCCTGGTCGACACTGCTGAGGTCGTACTGGTCCATTACGGGCTTGTTCTTCGTCATCAAGATGATGATTGGTGGGACCTAGGCATGTCAGTCTCCACGATCAAACTGCAGTAAGAGTATTCCAGCGTGTAAGACTTACTAAGTAGAGGAAGTTGATCTTGAAGTTCTGTATTGCCGACAGGAAGGTCTGGAATTCAAACTTGGGCAGCACAATCACACCGTCTCCCCGATACACGCTTGCATGGCAGATGACGACCAGACCGTAGATGTGGCTCATCGGCAAGAGGCCGAGGATGTTTTCGGTGTAGTCAGAAACCGTCCCCGGTTCTATCTTAGTGTCTCGGAATGGCTTGTCGTAGGTTGAGATTTGCAGCGTATTGGCGATGACATTCCGATGCGAGATCATCACACCTTTCTGTAGGCATATAGTTAGCTTGTCCCAATAGCTAGTGCGTAGCAGACAACTTACCGGTAGACCTGATGTACCACTTGAGTAGCACAGGAAAGCAGTCCGCCTGGCACCTTCGCCTTGCGTCCAGTTCAGCTTCTCCAGTCGCGGTAGCCTCGAGCCTTCCTCGATGAACTGCGAGACAGTCTTGAACTCCTTAGGAGACTCCACTCCTCCGGTAGCCTCCTTTGGTATTTCCAGAATGTACACCCGGCTCTTAGGTATGCCAACCTTCTCCGCCGCCTCCAAAGTTGTGCTAAGCAATGGAACGCAGGTGAAGATGCATTTCGCTCCAGAGTCTTTGAGTTGATGCACAATCTCCTCCACGGAGTAGGCTGCGTTTGCAGGAGTCTGGATGCCTCCGAGCCGATGTGTAGCCCATGCTAGAGTAAGAGTATCAATCTGTAGGGCGCGTCGCATCAGTCAGAAGACCATTCAATGGACAATCTCTTCAAACGCACCGTGTTGAGACTGAAGACTCCGCAGACTTTGTCCCACTCTGAACCTTGGTTTGGATGCCATCCTAGCTCTTTCGCCAACGCTCGCGCAAGGAAGTCGACGCGCTCTTTCACCTCCAACGCAGAGTATGTCTTGCCAGTCAGACCGCAGGTGAATGGGTTCCTGGCGTAGCCGAGCGGGTGTCGTCCATAGTGCTCCTCTAAGATGAAGTCGGAGATCGGGATGGAATCTGGTGGGTCGAATGGGAGCTTGGGAACCCAGGCTGGGGGGTAGAAAGGCATCGTGCAGGGGGGCTGCTACGACGAGCTGTAAGCGCTAGGGATGTTCGTGCAGCTGTAAGCCTGAGAGTGAAGGCGGCAGTTCTCTACAGATAGATCTGATGCGAGCAATAAAGATCACAATGTATTACAGATGCCAGGATCCTGACAGCTCCAGTGAGATGGATGTTGTGCCAGATGGGGGCCATGCTTCCCCAGCTGGAGACCCCACGGTTGCCGAGGTTGTGGTGAGCTGCAAGCCACCACTGCGAACCAAGACGCCGCATCGCGTCTGGATGCATTCAGCGTGTCTGCTTTGTGGTTTGCTGGAGTTTCTCAAACTGGCATCGGTTTGTATGACTTCGCATTCAGATTGAAATGACAAGTTCATATCTGCAGTCACTTCCCAAGAATTACAGGCTTGATCTACTCAATATGCCTGTCGAGCCGTGTGCTCGGAAAGATGCATGCGGGACTTTCCGTGGGCACGGTCCTCCTCTCGAGTTTCCCTAGATCTTCACTGCTCGAGTATCCACCATTCACATCAGCCTCCATCTACCGACGATCTGTTGATCTATATGTTCATCCCGTTACTCACCGTCTCAACATCATAGGTCCTACTAGACAGACGATAGATCACAACCATTGGGGTCCCTTGTTTGTAAATGCCTATCAATTAGCAAGCTTTGTCAGATTGCCAGCCAGACAGCCTTGTGAACAACAATACTCCCCGCTTGTGTGGCCGCACAGTTTGCCGGCTTCTTTCAAAATCTGTAGTAGGGTGGGATCAATCTACCGCTTTCCACGAGGGTACATTGTCCCCTATTTCACTTACTGTTCCCTCTACTGTACTGCGTGAAAGCTCTCTTTCCTCACCTCTCCTATACTGAACATTTTCCCCGTTTCATCCGCCTCGCGCGGAGTATTCACACACTAAGCATGTAGATCATCTCGAATGTTTTCTCTTCTTCACTCAAATGAGGTGAACTCATCCCTTGAAGGCTGGCAGGAGGATACTAGTTGCAAAACACTCTGACCGGAGCATCACATACCGGGGCGTGCCTACGGGCGAACGAGTCACCTTGACGACTTTGAAATGACACTCTTCATTCACACCTGTGCTCGTCTCTAACTAGTCACGTTTCTACTGTCCTCATTCTGTAACTAAATACAGGCCAGCTCATCTCCTGCCAACACCCACAGCGGTGGCGTATATATGAAGAATTCACGCCCTAGCTTATCGTTATCAACTCTGCCGCACATTGTTTAAAGCCTTTCCTGCCCACTACAGTTCTCACCAACTCTTCCAGTATCGACGCGGCCGAAGTTTCTTGCGAGAACGCCATCATCAATCGGCTACCTCCTTCTATCACGCTCACATCTTGCCCCTCAGTGGAACTTCTGCTTCCAAAATTCGTCCAACGTTAGCGATTCCCGCTTCAATCCAATCCTCCGCTTATCGCGATTATGTCATGGAGAGAGGTTATGGGTCTGGCGCCCCTTCCAGGCTGGAAGGCGTCGAATGAGCATACGACTCTTTCTCCGAGCGCCGGAGATGCTACACTCGCTCAACGGATAAGGCGTGCTTCGATATCCAGCAGTGTATTGCAACCACCTGCCGGTGCCGGCGAGCACTCGGAGTTGCATCAAGCTCCACGTTCGCCTGAGATGTATCGCCAAAAGTGGAACTCTGGCGTTTCTCCTGTACCACCACATCATATAACTCATCAGACCGAACCCTCTATAGACTCCGACTCCGACTCTCCACTTTCATCAGTGCCATCCAACGCAAGCGACTGGGAAGATGACACTTCCCGACCGGCAAAGCGTCGGAGAACGTCTTCGCGAGATGGTACAGTCACTCACCGTCACAAGCGACAGCCCCAAACGAAACGGGCCGACAGTAGTTTGCCGACCCCATCGACAAGCCCGGACGACAGTGCTTCGCCATCCGACAACAACTACGGTCAACCTCGAGGTGCAAGTCAACTAGATGGCGACACCATTCATGTGAGGCCTCTCGGGGACCAACAAGCTGGCGGCAAGCGGAAATCGGCCTCTCGTAGGCGATCTTCGAAGCATGAATCGGCTATATCAACATTGCTGCGAACGGACGATGGCAGACTAGTCAAGCTTGTCTGCAACGGTTGCAAGCGCAGTAACTTCAAAAATGCGCAGGGCTTTATCAACCATTGCCGTCAAGCACACGGCGTCACTTACAAAACGCACCATGCAGCAGCAGCAGCTTGTAGTCAGCCGGCCGATGTTGATCAGACCGTTCCTGCACAAAGCTCAGCAGAACTGGCTGCTCCGAATGTCGCTAGTCCAGTCCGAAGACGCAAAGCCCGCACTTCTTCCAAGACCAAGACTGCCCAGTCTGAGCAACAGCTAAACGACCCCGCTTCCAGTGAGAAGCCATCCCTTCTCGTCATTCTGAAGGTCAATTCAGCATTTCTTGCCAGGCTGTCACGGCGCGACGATGTTGCAGCGGAGCCGGATTCCGAGACACCTCTTGTTGCCGAGCCTGACGTTGACCCTCAACTGTATAGCTTATCGAAAAGCTTAATGTATCAGTCTTCTAACGTTCAGAAGCCAAATCCTGTAGGCACGCCACCTGTATGGGCTGGCGTCCGGCAAGCCATTTGCGAGACGCTCCCGTACTTTCGCGCTTACCAAAGCGGAAGCTATTGCTCTGGTGGAATTGCACACGGCTTCATGTTCGACAGTGAGAGCCACGAGCGGGACTACATGGACGCAGACGTGGTGCTGTCACATGCCGGTGGCGGACGAACGAAGGACAAGGCTACAAACACGATGGTCATGCAGAAGGACCAGACCGAGAACAGCGTCGTGAAGAGCGTTCGGAATAGTATGAGCCAACTCAATCCTGTGGTGATTATCAGTGGTGGACACAATCCAAAGATGCCATGTAAGGTGCCACATCCTTACTGCGTCCTAGACTGGTTCAAGATTACCCATGTCTGGTACGAGAAGTCACACAACAAGACTATCATTAGGTATCGGTTCGAGAAACTCCACCCGGAGGGGCAAAGCTGGTGGGCCCCTCAAGGCCAGGGCGATCGTGTAGCTCTCGGCAGCCTACATGTACCGGAGAGTGAGGTCTGTCGTCGTTGTGAAAAGAGCAGCTGGCGAGTCTATTTGCAGGGCTGGATGTGTTTGCAGCCTGAGTGCGAGCTGTTCTGGAA
>JAKLMF010000681.1:1137-11477 GCA_022813555.1 Botryosphaeria agaves | reverse complement strand
CCGACTCCTCTTGGCCCTCCACGTATATCACCGCCTCTTCGTCCTCTTCGTCGTTCATGGTAGTCGTGCGCTGCATGCTTCTTCTCAGTTCCAGCTGCGCAGACAGCATATCCAGCTTGCCCTTGAGTGTTAGAAGAGGCTGTAGACCGCTGGCGCGCTCCTTGATGACTTTGTTCAGACCTCCTAGCCGCCTCATCACTTCAGGTTGGCCGGCGAGGTAGCCGCCGTGAGATACTAGTGACCATTGTACCCACACCATGAGGTTTCCTGCTCTTCCTGGCCGCTTGTGCAGTCTTTCGGCAAGCTTCTGGAGTAGGTTTGCTACGAGTGATGAGTGTAGGCGTTCTATGGTTATGCGGACGCTCTCGAGGTCGTTCATTCCGAAACACGACTCGAGCAGTTCCTTGTCATTTGTTTTAAGTGCTTGTGTCAGAACGGTACCGAGCGATGCAGCTGATGGTGCGGAGAGTGCTCGATTTCCGGACACGGGAGCCAAAGCTCTCGATTCTGCCATTGGATCCACGAAGGAGGCTTCGACGTCGATGGGGTCGGGGTTGTTGGCCTGCAGTAATTCTCCAAACGATGGCTCCTCGGCTTCCGCGGCGCCCTCAGCTCCTGCTGTTGTATCTTCACGCTCTGCATCGCCTTCTTCATCCTCTGACTCTCCTGCCTCTCCTGCCTCTCCTGCCTCTCCATCCGCCATAGAGACGTCCCCTCCAGACACCCCTTCTTTCTGCTCCGAAGAAACACCATTTGCACCATCCGGGCTTTCATCCTCAGAGGCCCCATACTCGCTTGAATCCTCCTCTTCCTCACTGCTTATCTCGACGACCTCTTTGCCCACGTCTTGCATGTCGACGTCACCATTACCGCTTCCAGTGCCTGTTCCTACCACAGCACGCGACTCGTCCAAGTTGGCCTTCTGTAAAGGCTTTGTTCCATTTGTGAGAGCAGCAGATAATTTCGCTTTGTCGGTTTTGCCGGATAGTATAGCCTCTAATCCGTTTGGGCGTGTGTTGTTGGAGAGCTTCGCTTTTTTCGCGGGAGGATTCGCAGACTTGGCGACAGGCGCAGCAAGGCGCCTTCTCGGAGACGTGGCGGCCACCATCACAGCTGAAGCATCCGGTGAAGGAACAGTAGCTGTGAAAAGGCAGTGTTACGGCAGTCTCGCTGAAGAGTGACGCCGGCTACGGTGTCTGGCGGAAATGGAAAAAATTGAGTTGGATGGAGCGGGCCTCTGATACGACGTTTTGGTGCAGGCGCTAGGTCGTATGGGGATAAGGGGATCTTTGGGTTAGGTGGCTGCTTCGGCTCTCATAAAGCTGCCAACTCCCCCCCATCGATCTTGAAGGAACCGTTCGTTTTCTGTGCTTGCGATTCGTTCTGCTAATCTCCCGCTGATTCGCCGACACCGCGCGACTGAGATTCTGGTGAATTGCACTGTAACACAGCATATTCTATTTTTTTCTCCTATACTTGCGACTGCTTCTCCTTGGTCTGCGTCGCTTTCATTAGCAGTCGCGCCATCTCGCCGAGCATCCCGGTGCACACCTCACCGACAGCTCTGTCCTCGCAACTGTGTTCTGGTTCTCGCTTCACTGTCGCATGTCCAGAGCGCCGCGACTCAGCCTCACAACAACGCGTCGGTCCGCTCTGCCTTGCGCGCAATAAAGTTCCAGGAAGTCCGCCATCCACGCGCATCCGCTTCTCGAACGGTGAGGAAGCATATCCGCACGGTCACGTGCTCACCCGCGTGTCAAATCTCGTTTACAAATCTCACTTCGCCGGCTTTCCTCTTTTCTATAAATTCTTCTGCAACATTTGTTTCCTCGGTTCTTCGCCAAGCCGCAACGCTCGTTCCAGCCACCCCCACAGCGTTTGCAGTCATCGCGCACAAGCTTGACAGCGCTTGCGACATCCTCCACCCACGTCAGTCTTCATTCATAAGCGCGCAACCATTATCGACTCGGAAATCGGGTCGCGCCTGCGCAGTTTCACTTCTCCAAAGGTCGCGCCTGAACAGTTTCGGTTTCGCCGTTGCGCGTCGCCGTCACTGCTTCAGGCAGCATCCGGACCAGGCAGTCACACTTGCGCGCTCTGATATTTAATGGCCGTCATGGCTGCACCGCCCGCGCTGGAGAAGACGCCTCTTGAGCCTCTTGAGGCCAAGGCGCAACTCGTCCCATCGACTGACGCGATGGCTTTGGATTCCGACATCGACGGGTGAGTCCAGCCTTTTCACTTGTCCCTTCTTATCTCTCCGTTTGCGCGCATGTATTTATATTTGTCTTTTTATTTGCAGAAACGCCAGTCAATACGATGCGTTATTTGAAGATGCGCCTCAGACGCTTGAGAATGGTGATCACTCTGTCGAAGGTGGATCAGAACCTCAACCTCACGTCAGTGAGAACGGAACAACAACCGCGCCAGATCCGACGACCGAGCCCATAACAGACATCGCTAGTGGAATCGCGCCAACTGCGCCTTTCTTACAGGACCAACCCACGAGCACCGACTCACTTCTCAATCCAATCGACGCGGCCGTGCCAACGTCACTTCCTTCATCAGTTGAGCAACTGATCTCAGACGTGCGCGACGACACAGCCTCCGTACCACAAGCGCAAGCATTAGACCTGCCTAGCGCAATCGAGTCCACAGACGCGGCGCAGGCAGGAGCGGATCAGAGTGTGGATGCGGTTGGATCTAGCTTCGCCGACGTGATGGACACTTCGGAAGACGTAGCGGCCTCGACAGAGACAGCAGATCTGACGTCCGGAGATGCGCAGACAACAGACGCGGTACCAGCTGCAGACGCTACGGCGAACTCGCGGTTTGGTGGTGAACAAGAGCCAGAAGATGCGACAAAGGTTGAACCTGCCAGTTCTACACCTGCGGCCGAAACGCAGTCTGGCGCCAACGAAGAAACTGAGGCGCCATCATCAGGAAAGGTTCGAAGTCGTGAAGACGATGACGAGTTGGAGCCTTCCGCTAAGCGCACCAAGACCGATGCTGCGGCGCCAGAGTTCAAGGTGCCGGAGCTGCCGGCCGCTTCAAGCGCTTCCGCAATTACTGGGACTCACGCGCCGCCTCCTACGCCCGCTGCGCCTAGTGCTGCGCCACCTGTCTCTTATGATTCGTCGTCAATGACTAAGGCACAGCGGCAGTACATTGTCGAGAAGTTAAGGCAGGCGAAGAAGATCCAGGCTGCGCGACCCTTCATGGCTCCTGTGGATCCTGTCGCATTGAACATTCCTCGCTATCCCGAGATCATTAAGAATCCTATGGACATAGGTACAATGGAGCAGAAGCTGAAGCAGGAACAGTATTCTTCAGCAGATGCATTTATGGACGACTTCAACCTCATGATACAGAACTGTCTTACTTTCAACGGCCCCGGTCATCCAGTCACTGTTGCGGCTCAGAACCTGAAGGCGTACTTCGATAAGCTCATGAGCGGACTCCCAAAGGGGGGCGAATCAGCGACCGCTGCTATTGCGAAGAAGCCCAAGAAGCCTACGATCAGCGCCCCCGCGAAGCCGGCCCCTTCGAGGCGGGAATCAAGAGTCTCTGCAGCTCCAGCGCCTTCACCTAGAGGGAATGCTGTTTCGCCGCAAAGCACATTTGCGCTGGATCCGAACGGTGTTCCACTAATTAGGCGAGACTCTTCGACTACTGACGGGCGGCCGAAACGGGAAATCCATCGACCACCACCACGCGACTTGCCATACTCGACTGCTAAGCCCAAGAAGAAGAAGTACCAAATGGAGCTTAAGTTCTGTCAACACGTACTAGATGAGATGTTCAAGAACCGGTACAGGGCATTTTCGTATCCTTTCCTTGTTCCAGTCGATCCTGTAGCTTTGAATATCCCGCAGTACCACAAGATCATCAAGAAACCCATGGATCTTGGCACAATTCAGACTCAGCTTAAAGCTGGCTTCTACACCAACGCCAAGGAGTTTCATGCGGATGTGAGGCTGGTATTTGACAACTGCTACAAGTTCAATCCGGAGACGGACGACGTCCACAAAATGGGCAAGATGTTGGAAAACCTGCTCAAGGAGCTTTGGGCAGAGAAGGACACCTGGATCTCCGATCACGCACCGGCGTCAGAACCGCAATCTCCAGCGACTGCTTACTCCGACGAGGAGGACGAGAGCGAAGAGGAACCCGAACCTGTGGACGACACGAAGAACCAGCTACTTGCAATTCAGCAACAGATTGCGATGCTGAACGCTCAAACACAGCAGATCTTGCAGCAGAAGGAGACCGCAGCGGTAAGAAAGTCGTCGCCTAAAGCGAGTTCGAAGAAGGCGTCGAAGGTGTCGAAGACCTCAAGCAAGACGAAGAGGAGCGGTAGCAGCGCGGGCTTCTCGGCTAAGGCAGCCCAGAAGAAGAAGGCCAAGAACCCCATTCTTACGTTTGATCAGAAGCAGGAGGTTTCGGAAGGCATTCAGCAGCTGGGCGAAGCGGACATGCGTAAAGCGGTACAGATCATCCGGAACGGCATCCCACGTCTCAAGGGTGTCAACGATGACGAACTCGAGCTCGACATTGAAGAGATACCGGACGATGCACTCTACGAGCTTTACCGATTCGTTCGGTCCGTCAGGGGCGCGAAGCCAATCGAGGATGATGAGTATGAACCTCCGGCACGGGTTGCACCAAAAAGTTCTACCTCCACTGGCAAGCGCAAGAACAAGCCAATGAATGCTCAGGAACAAGAGTCCAAGATTGCGGCAATCAGAGAGCAGCTGGGCCGTTTCCAGCACGGCTCTGGGTCGGAGTCGCCTGCTGAGGCTGGTAAGTCACGTTCATCTCCGGGTAGCAGTACCTCCGCTAACACGCGTCCAGCTCAACAAGAGGAAGAGTCCAGCAGTGACGATGACGAGAGCGCCTCTGAAAGCGAGGAGGAATAGACATACCATTGCGCTGCGCCTCTGCATATGGCTCTCGACTTAGCATCGACCCAGAAACGACACGTGAACGCCGTGAGGTCACTCAATATCCTCGATTGAGACTGACCATCATGATCCGGCTCCATCACTTTCACCTCCGCACGTCATCACCAGACTTCCGATGCGATCATCACTCACCCTTCTGCAACATTCTGGTGGCTCTGGCTCTCAGCACTGTATCATATCTTGGTTCGCTTCCTCTTCATGTGAATAGATTTTCTCTTCTTCCTTACAACGAACGAAGACGTTCAAGATTGATTTTGGATTTTGCTGTCACAACGAGCGGTGACGGCAGAGAATGAAGATTGGCTGCTATGTTGCTGGGCAGCAGCAAGTTGTACAACTAGGTCACTTGAAAAAGCATTACATCTGCACTTCTTGCAGTGGCAGGAAGTTTTTCACCCTAGAGTCTCTCCTTGCCATAACGTGACAATGACCTGACCGTTCATTCACATCGAGCTTGTACAAGCCATGAAGTCGATTAGATCCTACCCACCATTATTTAGACACGTGAACTCGCTCTTTACCGATGTCACTAAGTACAAGTTCCTCATATCGAGGTGGTGACAAACGGTTCCCCTTCACATCTCACCCCAGGCAGCGACACGGAAGGAAGAACTCAACGAACAATTCCAAGGATGATGGTACAACATTACCATTGAGTCACAGCTACCCATGTCCTATACTGATCTTCACGCGCCAACCAACCCACGCCCAGTCACGTCATCGCGGAACATGCGGAGGTCAATCAGATATATCCATGAAAGCTTCGCCGCAAGCATGGTCAAAACCGCCATCGACATAGCACCTGCTACTTGCAAAACTCACAGAAGATGCCTACCGCCGTCGTCACCGGAGCAAACTCAGGCATCGGCCACGCCTTTGCTCAGATCCTAGTCAAAGAGGTGAACATTCTCCACCAGGTGCCAGCGGAGCCCCCACCCCGAATGAATGCTGACAACCACCCAGGGCTACGAAGTCTACGCCGCAGACCTAAACGTCGGCGACAAGCTGCAAAGCCTAGGCTGCGAAGCCATCCAACTCGACGTCTCCTCCCCCTCCTCCATCCAGTCCCTCAGCGCCCGCCTCAAAGACAAGCCCATCGACCTCCTTCTCAACATCGCCGGCACGCTCTCCTCCCCCCTCCCTCCCTCCCTTCACACACATCCCCACTAACACCCCCCTCCCACCAGGCGTCATGGCCCCGCACGACCAGGACGCTCTCACCACCGTCTCCGAATCAACATTACATCACATCTTCGCCGTCAACACCTTCGGCCCCCTCCTCCTCACCCAATCCCTGCTCCCCTCCCTCCTCCTCTCCCCCGCGCCACGCATCGGCATGATGTCCTCCCGCGTCGGCAGCATCGCCGACAACAGCTCGGGCGGGATGTACGCGTACCGCGCGAGCAAGGCGGCGCTGAACAGCATATCCAAGAGCATGGCGGTGGATTTGAAGGGGAGGGGGGTGGTGGTCGTGGTGATGCATCCGGGGTATGTGAGGACGGGGCTGGATCCGACGACGCATGGGGTTGAGGGGGCGGTGGAGCCGGAGGAGGCGGCGGGGAAGTTGTGGGGGGTGTTGATGGGGAAGACACTGGAGGAGAGTGGGAGGTTTTGGCATCGGGAGGGGTTTGAACTTGAGTGGTGAGGGGAAGGGGAGGTGAGGTTGTGGTGTGGGTGTTGGTAGCTTTGAGGTGCCGTCGGTTGAGGTGAAGCGTTGGCTGCGGCAATTGGATGAGTATCTTTGGTGTGCGTGTTGATGCTAAATTGGGAGTAGGCAACCGACGGTATCTTGTCTCCTCAAGGGCTCATTAACTGGGGCTTGGTGGACCACAGATACTTGTACGCTGTCTTTCGTCAATTCGCTGGTGGCAGTTCTTTGGAGCCGCGAAGCGAACGTGATCCCGTCGAATGTTAACCTACACACTTCAGTTGCCTTCCTGTGGGTTATATCCCTATATGCGTTGCATTTTGAGGTTGTAAAGACTACGTGGTCAGTTCTCAAATACAGGAGACGTCATCTCGGGAATCATCTCTAAATACAGGCATTCATACAAGGGGGCTGTGTGCCTTCTAGATGCTACAGTTGAGTTTCGTATTGACACAATGACACATCAAGAACGAGACGTCCAAGACTTCTATCGGATCTCATCTCTGATTGGTTCCCTGATCTATCTGTAGGCTGAGCAGTCGGTCCCAAGTCATCAGGCAACGATTGCGTTATTAGTATTTTTGGCTCCCATCGACAACTAGTCCTCATCCTTGCCCAGTCATAAAAAGTAATCTGGGCAGAGTCAAGCTGAGCTGACCGTTAGTATACCAAACTGGTTAAAAGCTAAGTCGATGTCTGATTGGTCCATAAATGGGGCCGTAAGCTGAGATCATGTCAGCATTGGCAGAGATCTAATTACACGCAGCCGCAGTAATCCCTACTGAACCACGCAGGTACCGACTTACATGGGAACCGCACGTCGACCGCATGCATCAATGTTGGGTTTGCCATTGCTGTCACAATAGGTTTTCTAGATCGTGGGATGTATGGTAGGTATCGGTTAGGGCGCTGTTTGTAACCCATTTACTATATTCTGAGACGAGTGTCGAAGCCTCAAAGATGTGGTAAGAGCCTAGCTTACAAGCTGTTCAGAAACAATTCGATGACGATGGGCGGTCTGAAGTTTCTTACTTCGATCCCTTTCGGTGTGATGCTGATGCACACTTACGACCGCAGCTGGTACCAGAATTGGCAGTTGACTCGAGCTCAGGCACCCCATCACAAGACGAATGATGGTCAGCGCCTCGATTGCAGACGCCTTGCTACAGCTATGATCAATGACTCCCCACCCATTCGATCGTTGACGGTTCCTTTGATGGCGGTACAAGCAGGTAGGAATGGGGCGCTTTCTCCTGAGCGGATGAATATAAAATAGAGCCCTTGCCGATGGAAAGCATCCTCTCTGACACATCTTCTCGACAACAACCCCTTCCTTCTATCTCGTCACTCACCAAAGATCGAATTTTGCCACCCAGACACAAAAACCTATACAGTACCCAACATGACTGCGATTCCAATACTTCCTCCAACAGGAGAGCCAGCCGAGTACAACTCCAACTATATCCTCTACTGGAATAATGTAGCCTTGGAGCTCAACAGGCTCACCGTCACGGTGTCAGGCCCGTACAGTGGTCCACCATCAGCTGCTCGAGCTTTGGGCATGCTTCATTTGGCCATTCATGACGCATATTTTGCCATCAAGCCAAGCTCGACTGACACGTACCTGGATCCAGAAGCTGCCGACCCTGAGCTCCGCCTCCCCCGTCCGCTTGGTGCCCGCGATAGGAGACAAGCGGTAGCTGGTGCGGCGAATACAGTACTGCAGTCGCTCTACGCAATACGCAGTGCTGGTGTTGCAAACGCGAGCACCGATATCCTCGCCGCGTTCCTGCAACAGTCTGTCAACGCCTTTCCAGGATTAGACACGCTCAGTTCAAGCTATCGCTTTGGTGTTGCTGTAGGCAATGCCATCCTGAACCACTTGGGAATCAAGCCTGGCGAGCCAGGATTCGATCAAGATTCGTTCCGTCCTGGGCCCGGCCCCAATTCTGTGCAGCCGGGCATGTATAGGTTCGGAGACGACCCTACCAACCCAGTGCGCATTGTGCCTGTAGATATCAACAATCCGGATGGCCCGAAGAAGTCGATCCGTGTCTACCAGGCGCCATTCTATGGCCTGACGGCCAAACGTTTGGCTGTCCAACACAAAGTTGATGGCAACCCAACTGAGCATATCATCGCTGACCCGCCCGTCGGGTTCGGTGTCAATGACATCAAGACCTACAACATAGCTGTTGATGAGGTGTACCGTCAAGGTGGTGCCGCGACCCTCCCCACGACTCGTCGACAGCCTGACCAGACAGAGTCTGGATTCTTCTGGGCTTACGACGGGGCGAACCTTATCGGCACACCACCGCGACACTACAATCAGATCCTACGCAAGCTTGCTTGGACCATGAGACCTGATCAGATGAATCACCCCACCAAGGAAGACAACAATGCTGATTTTGCCCGCGTCTTTGCTCTTGTCAATGCGGCACTGGCTGATGCTGGTATCTTCGCATGGCAAGAGAAGTACTGCTTCGAATTCTGGCGTCCGCTTTCCGGAATTCGTCAAGCTCCACCGGGCAGCTTAGATCGCGATCCGTTTTGGCTAACACTCGGCGCTCCTGATACCAACCTGAATGAAATTCCATTCAAGCCGCCGTTCCCGTCGTATCCCTCTGGTCACGCCACTTTTGGCGGCGCAGCCTTCCAGGCCATGCGGCTGTTCTACAAGACTCGTAATGCAACATCACAGAATGTCCCCAACTTTGCCGACTTCGCAGCAGACAAGCCCGACAAGATCGCTTTCGAATGGATGTCGGACGAGCTCAACGGCATCAGCCGGGACCTGCGCGACCCTTACGACCGCAGCAAGCCCATCACCGATCAGAAGGGCACCGTCAGAACCGCCGTCACCAAACAGTTCCCGAGCCTTTGGGATGCCATGTTCGACAATGCCATCAGCCGCGTCTACCTGGGCGTGCACTGGGGCTTCGATGCCTTCGCAGCGAGTGACGTGCTGAACTCAGTGAACGTCAAGTCCGACGGTACGAATGACTACAAGGCTACAGACCAGATCATGTACACGGCTACGGGCCCGCGCGGTGACCGACCAGGCCAGTTGTTCCCGGTTGGAGGCGTGCCGCTTGGTATTGGCATTGCCAATGATATCTTCCAGAACGGACTGAAGCCGACGCCTGCTAACAAGCAGCCGAGCGGGCGTAACAAGTGTGGGGATCCTAATGTTGCGTCCAGGACCAAGGCGGATGAGGAGGGTCCGGCACTCGTTGTTCAGAATGGAGATAAGACGCCGGCTGTGGCTAATGGTGACTCTGCGTGAGTGGTCGTTGCGTGATCTTATAGGTCTTGAATTCTTTCACTGTTGTTTTCGTCGCGCTAAAGTGTAAGGCTGGCCTTTGCTATACTCTCCTACTCAACCGCTGAGGTTTTGTTTACTTGGGACAGCCTGGCAAGACAGGAGACAAGTCGGTCAATCGAGGTTTGAAACAGACTCTTTTCCAAGCCTTCTTACACAATCTTGACAAGCGTTTCCTGTGCATCATTAAACCAGCTGTCAAAGCCCACGTATTCTTGCATCTTGCCATTGATTAATCGAGCTCGGGGTTTGAGAGTTTTCCGGTGCTCTTCTCGTCGGAAGCATCCAATTCGCTCGTAGTTGTTGTTGCCGCTAACTCTCAGAACCAGGCCCCATGTCTTCTCTTCTGAGCGATACATCTCAAGGCAGTAAACGGTGCTATGGCAGGGCATATATGCGGCGGTAT
>JAKLMF010000680.1:0-11501 GCA_022813555.1 Botryosphaeria agaves | reverse complement strand
GGTCTGTGGATCCATACTACGCATCACCTTCTCCAAGAATTGAAAACATGCGTGCACATCTTGATCTACGACAGTCAGAGGAGCAACACCTACACCCGGGCATGCTCCCCAAGCTGCGCACCTTGGTACTAACAGGCATACCTGCTCACACTGCAGATCACGATGTGCCTCGCCGTCTCATCCAGTTCATCAATGACTGCGCGGAAGAGTGCGAGATAGCTAAACTTTCAGCTCGTGCTACTTACGCACTGCCGCCTGGCCGAAACCGACAACTCGCCGAAAGAGAATATGCCGATTCCCTCTTTGCATTGCAGCGAATTGTATTAGAGGTCGCGCCTTCAGAAGAGTCGCTAAAAGCCAACAAGAAGCCGTCATCCGGCTGGCGTCGCTACCCTACCAAAGCATCTACAGAGGATCCCGACAGCGAGACGTTCTGGACAGCAGCTGAGCATGATTTTTCCTTCTTTGGCGATGAAGAGTGCGGTCTTCCGAGTCTTGAACCAGGGAGCACGCTTCCGCTCGCTGCGATGAGCGGGAAGATGGTGGTGACATCTGACTCAGAGACTGTACCGCCGCACCCGCAGGCACAGCACCAACAAGTCCGTCAACCGGAACAAAGAACCGACGTCATCGCTGAGATCTCCCGGTTCCGAAAAGAGAGGAAAGGTGCATTTGAGGCTGCGCTACGGCGAGGAGAACGCGATCCGAGTGTTGGAGGGTACTGGCCGGGAGATATCGCTGTTGTACGCCCGCAAATTGACCTTGACAGGACGCGGGGAAGTGTGGACTACTATGGGAACTATTTTGAGAAAGGCTACATGTACCCCTAATGCACCTTCAAGAGGCAGGGTGACACGATGCCGCTTCCGCAAAGCCTAAATGATCAATCGACGGGAGTCTGACACAGATACAGATGGAAGCGAGCCTTTGGAACATTTACTATATACTTTTGTAAGGCGCTAATATACAGACAGATGTGCAGTACAAGCTGTCAAGTCTTCTTTTGAGCAATTGCAGACCTCATAATCCTGTACAATTGGCGTCAATCCTATCTCCACTGACAAGTTGTAACACCTGATCGTCTGACGCAAACAGCAGCATAGAGTCTGTACCGGGTTGGTACTCCGGCCATTCCCATTTTTGGCGCGGGGAACTGTAAACTTCAGGCCCTGCGGTTGGATTCGAGGCGAATGAAAGCCAGAGGGCTAGCGGAGTTAGTTACAAGGTGTAAGAGGTCGAAGAGGAATATGACGAACCTTCCATCGTGTAGCTCACTTGGTATTCGAACGGCGTGGACGGACCCCGGAATTCGTCGTGCGTACCAAACAGCAAAGGAAGCTCACTGCTGTGGTAGGCACCCATCCAGCTGACAGGCGAGACGTTCGAAAAGTTTCCGGCGTACTGGTAGCGGTACGTTGGCAGGCCAATACGGTTGCGGTTCCTGCCCCTGTCAGCATCAAAACGGAATCGGCGCACGACGAAGGACACACGTACCTGACTTCTTGAGCGACAGGGCATGCTATCACGTTCTGGGTTATGGAAAACAACGTTGCAGCACCCGGACCATTCGGAGTGTATGGGACGAAACCTGCACCCTCGTTCGTATTGCTCCCTAAAATTGCAGGCTGTCGAATGATCAGCGCGGACCCCCTGATAAATGAGATTGGTCAAACGTACCAACTTTGCTACAAGACCTCTCAGAGCTCTGTCTGTAGTGTTCGAGAAGGCCGTCACATTGTCGTTGAACGGAACAAAAGAGATGGCTGGTGCAGCCTTGCTGATGATGTAATTGGACAGAGTGTTTTCCAGTGTGGCGGCAGGCACGGCTCGCATACAGTCCAGTTCAGCTTGTGGCTCGAGGTCCTTACAGCCAACGAGTCCGGCAAGAAAAGTAAAATTTGATTGCGCCGCATCCTGGCTGGCCAGGAGGGTCGCGGCGCCCGAGTCGCAGATTATGCTAGAGACGATTGGGTCGTCGTAATGGGCGTAGCTATATGAGTCAACACTAGCAGCGCCTGCTGACTGGCCCCAGAGCGTGATTCTTGATGTGTCACCGCCGAAGGCGGCGATGTTGTCTCTTGTCCACTCAACGCTGGAGGAAATATGTAAGTACGTCTCCGGAATGAGGAGCCGTATAGCAGACTTACACCATCCTTTGGTCGAGTAGCCCGACATTGTGATCCTTCAATCCTTTCGCGTTCGGGAAACCGAAGAGGTTGACCCGATAGCTGGATGAACGTCAGCTTGGCAGCGGAAGACGAGCCCGACAGATCTTACTTCATGATCACGACGATATGCGCCTGCGTGCGCTGCACCCACTTGTCCGGGATCTTGTACAAGGAGTCCGCTCCACCACTCGTAAACCCTCCGCCGGGGATATAGATGAACACAGGAAGCGGTCCCTGTTTATGACCGTGCGAGCCCTTGATTACGGGTGCCCAGATGTTGAGATACAAGCAGTCTTCCGACTGGCCCCCATTGATCAGATACTGCGGTACTTGCGCCGTGTAGATCGTCGAGCTGTTGCTGAACTGCTGCATACATGACGGACCAAAGGCTTTCGCGTCGATGGGACCGCCTTTCGACTTGGCTTGGGGCGGAGCCCACCGCAGAGAGCCTACAGGAGGTTCGGCGTATGGGATTCCAAGAAACTGGCGCACACCAGGTGTTGTGCTGTTAAGGAAGCCTCGGATCTGTCCGCTGGTGGTCTCAATGGTCAATCCATCAGAGCCAGAGTTCGGCCCATAGTCGCCATGTTTCCAGCATACAGCCCCATCCAGCAATGCTGTTAAAGCAAGGAATAATTGGCTGGAGCGCATGTCGGTGGTCCGCAGTGTCAATTGGCTGATTAGCTCTGGTCCGAACGGCTCAAACAACGGAGGACCTTGTCATCAAGGGCACAAGACATCATTTATAGCATTCTGGTCGGAACTTCAGTAAGCATGCACCTGGCAGAATGTTTGGCCTCTCTTCTGCATCTCCCGACGATCACCTAGGCTAACCGACCTGGTTATGCTTACGGTACCGTTCGATCATTGGACACATGTTATGCGAACATGGAGCAGGGAGAGGCTAGTTTTGCGGCTGGTGAAGGCGGCTGTGGGAACGTGGAAACGTTATGGGGAACACCGGATCTGACTCGCTTGATGCGGGGATCCACGCAAAGCACGACTCAAACAGCCGGTTGATGTCTTAAGCGCCAAGACCTCGAATGATGTCTCCGAGAGGCCGAGTAGACAGCTTGCCACGAACGTCATATATATAGTTCATAAACGCTTCCAACAGTTAGCCCATTATCGTGGGATTAGTAGTATATACCTGTACACTGCAGGACTGCTATACTCGCCACCCGCCAAGTCCTGGAAGCAATGCCGCAGTTCAACAATACCGTGTTTGACAAGGCAGCCTTTGACCGTGATATTCGAGACGTTCATCTGATATACGATTACGATGCACAGGATGAGAACGGCAACTTCGAGAAATGGCGCTACGAACTATGGTTTGTGAGCGAGGTTAGTGTCGGAAACCTGGCCGAGTGAATAGAACAAGGCACTCAAAGCGGACACGCAGGACCGGGTCGTTTACAAGATACACGGAGGCCCCATGGCGGGCCGCAGCAACTACCAAACGTGCAGATTTCAATGCATCAGGCCTGGGGAACTCTGGCAGTGCAACTGGCTGGAAGGTTCGAAAGCTGCGTTCTTTTGCTACAATGCGCGGTCACCAAGTAGCAAGGGAACACGCTAACAGCATCAACGAGATCAGAGACTGGGAGCATCGTGTCTCTTGTCTACGACATCGCGCAGAAGCGCATCACAACTTTGATAGCTTTCTCTGAAGGTGAGTGAGCTGTTAGCTGGATATTCCGCTCTCTGTCGATCTTCGATTGAGATTGCACGTAGGTCATTGGACGCATGCGGCTGAAGCGCACGGGGATAAACGCAACCAAGACGACTTCCAACGATGGCGAAAGCTTGCCGAGATTGGGACTCAGAAGGACAGGTGGATGCTCTCAGAGCAAGCGACTATTGTGGAGGGTTTCAAGGGCAAGGGTGAACTGGAGCCGATAGAGCATGATTGGCCGACCCTGTAAGCAGCGCCAGCGATTGTGGTTTCCAAACCACCGCACAGAGATCAATCATATACTAGATTCCAACTTCCTCTCCAGGTGAATCAAGGTTGCCGCAACTTTCAAAGTCAAACGAACGCACATAGCACATGGACCACTAAACTAAGGAGATGAGAGCTGTAGCTCTATATTGATCTACTTATTCAGTTCAAAATGATCCGGGGTATCATTCGCGTTCCTTGATTGAAGCGTACGTTGCATTGTAATTCTTCAGTAGGTATTGATCGTCCAAAAGGGTTTACTCGAAAATCCGGACGACCCAATCCAACAGACCCTTGCCTCTGTATGCATTTACCATCTGATCTGAGGGGGCCGCTGAGCTTGCAGGGCACTCCGTTTGGCATCGTCGTGGCTTTTGCCAAGCCCCTTGTAGACAGCAGCGACCCACTCCTCCGACGCTTCAACGACTTCGATGTCCGGTATGAAGCGCTCTCAAACGTCCAGAGTCCGCCACAGATAGTCGTCATCATTAGGGACCAAACAAGTGAAGTAGTTAACTTCGGCTTTGGCTGTATAATCCTCGTGCAACAACCCGCAGTAATTGACCGTTTCGTCCGCGCGATTCAAGGTGTCTAGCCGTTCGTCGGCAAGCTCTTTCGTTACGGCCGTCTCATTGCCGTGCCGGCCAAGCCGAAAGATGCTGGTAAACCTGGAAGCCACGTTACGGCCGAAGAGAGAGAGATTCCTCGACTTGGAATGCTTCACGATTTCTTTGCAAGTCTCGTATAAACCACTGCTTTTAGTTAGCTATTCATCGAGAACTAACCCTCTAAAGTCGACTCACGTGTCACCGGGAACCGGACAACTCCGTTTCTTAGAGAGCCATTCCCCAAAGATCGATCTGGCTACGTACTGATGGACTTCTTCCTTGGACTTGCGGCGGCTGTTGTTTAGGAAGATGCTAGGAACAAAGCGTCTGAAACTGCCGCTACGAGTGAAAGAAGGCCTCGGTGTCAACGCATGATTGCGTAGTTCCGTCTCTAGACCTAGGACCTGATTCGTTCGAATCTCTCGCCTCTTATAGATGAGGAATTTCAACTTGTTTTTATCAGCAAGGTCGCAGAGGCAGTCGGGAAGCACATCGATAGAACACCCGTTCCCGACAAGGTGGCGCATAGCTTCGTCGAATAAGGTTCTTGACCGCAGCTGTAGGGCGAAGCTAAAATGGAACTCTGTATCGGTGTCACTTCCGCTGAGTGCGATGAGAACGTCGCCATCAGCTAAGCGAAGGGCGTCGATTGACAAGTAGTTTCGTGGGAATCCTCGAAGCTGCTGTGTAGCGTTAGTAGACGACAGTAGAAGGTGATGGTATGACTACACGAAACTCACGTCGAGAATACGCCAAATTTCCATTCCCACATATTGTTTGACATAATGAGAAGGGACGAATGATGCACTCTGTTGATTTGAGAGTTGAAGGCGCTGGTACAAGGGGCTTGGTGAGTGAGGAAGAGAGTCTGCTATTGCTGGCGTCTTGGAAGATATGAGGTTCAGAACGGAAGACCTCGGTCCTTTACACTCCCCTGTGCTGTGGTGAATATACAAGAGGGGAGTGGGAACATAGAGCTGGTGTTGCACTTGCTTCACGCGGGTATCTCCCGGTTTAAATAGTGAAGGGTGATGTGGCGGGTCATTAACCATGGTTCACCTCTCACGTCATCTCCCACAAAGCAAAGTGTAGAAACATACTCAAATAACACGACCATGTGATGCAAGATGTCAAAGCGACTTCTAGGAAGAGTGCAGAGCACTAACAAGCCGTCTTCTTGGAGATAAGCACAAACGGATGATGAGAGCTTCTTTTCAATTCAGTGCTTGAAGCAATCTCAAACGGGCCTTTCGAGTCAAAGCCACTTGAGGTACCAATCAACGACGAGGTCGCGCATGTCACTGTGGTGTTTGCCTTTTCCATGGTTAGAAAGAGTCCAGGCTGTGCTAGATGACCATGAATTTGGGCAAACATTCACGACTACCATCGGTAATTTGCGTTCACAGCACGATTGAGTGCTCAACTAGGGGAAGCAGCTCGGCTGTGTTCTGTCTCTAAACCGAGGAGGTAACAGGGATGCCGTAGCGTATCCCGTGGAGTTGGATCTACCAATAAAGCCGGGGTTGTGGAGCAATCTGGGGCTGTGGAGAACACTCTGGTCGAGGGGGCCCCTAAGCGAACGCACGCTTAGACAAGAAGACAGTGACGCTCTCAATCCAGTGAGTCCTCGCAGGAGATCATCATTTCTACCACTGAAGGAGAAAGCATGGGAGCATTCTCAGAGCCAACACGTATGCGAACACAAAGCTACAACACAAGTGTGGCGCCATACGAAGACTGACCCATGCCTCGCTGCGATCATTCTGCATGCTTCACTTGGCGAGGACATAGAGGAACACTGGACAGCAGTGCTGTCTCACAAAGCTCGGAACTCGACAGAAGGTATATGGTTCTCGAGCAAGCAGTTACTACAGAGTTGTCCGAGAGCAAAGACGAACTGAAAATCACAGGGGAGTGCTCTTGGGGAACTATATGAGCAGCGCGAGCACTTATCGTTCGCAATTCCCCGCATGCATATTGATATTGTAACTGTACTATCTCGCCAAACAAGATCGATCTGGGTATCTCAGAAACCTGCTCCACAGCACTAATAAGGAATCCCGTTCGTCAAGAGCTGAAATTGATCATAGCCCTTAGTAGAATAACTCCTCTCGCTCTTCCTTATCAAATCCTTCATGAACCCCGCCGCCTCCCCCTCACCCATCTGCATCACGAACCGCTCCTTGAAATGCTGCACCGTCTGCGGCTTGAAGCACGGCAACCCGCTATCCAGCATGCAAATCACGATGTGCGCGAGGTGCTCGACATGCTGCCGACTCGCGAGGAACGCCTTGATGCACAGCTCCTCGAACCAGCGGTAGCTCTGGCTCTCGGTCGAGCCGCCCATGACGGCGACCATTTCGCCCGTCAGCTTGAACGGCGCGCGCTCGAACCGGACGCCGCCGGGCGCGATGTCGAAGCAGAAGCCGAAGTCGATGTGCAGGATGTGGCCCGCGTCGTCGATCATGATGTTGCCGTTGTGCCGGTCCTTGAATTGCAGCAGGTAGGAGATGACGCTGTACGCGGCCATGCTCTTGACGAAGTTGTTGCGCGCTTCTTGGAAGCGGATGGAGTCTTCGCCGCCGTATTTCGAGACAAAGTACTCGTAGAGGCCGTTGACTTGCTCGCGGCCTAGCATGTCACGGGATATGGAGTTGGGCAGGACGTCAATGACGCCGCAGCCTGGCGCGGTGGCAGTCACGCGGTAGGGATAGACGTAGACGTCGAGACCGACGTTGTTGAAGATGCCGCGGAATGCGGCGATCATTTGTAGGGCTAGGACGTCTTGACGGCAGTCGTCGCCGACTTTAAATATGGCGGACTGCCATATTTCATAAGTGTTCTTGTGAGAGCTCTCTCCGTTGACTGCCCCTTTCCCTGAATCGTTCTCCTCTTCCGCATCGTCTTCTTTTTCCTTCCGTATGCGAAAGGTGGCCATGTACGGTGCTTTGGCGTGGCTTTGCAAAGGCTTGCCGGATTTTCGATCAATGCCAATGACCACTCCATCGGGGTTGCTTGGCAGATAGACGCCGACTTCGACTTGAATCTTTCGTAGCTCCTCCTCGATCTTTTGCTTCTTCTCAGGCTTGCTCTTCTTGATGAACGGTTTCAGCTTGCCTGAGATGCTTGTGACCTCATTAAAGAAGGAGAACTCGCGTTCATAAAACTGCCGGTCGGGCTTGGCGAAACTTGAGATGAGCTTGTTCATGACCTTGTCGAGCGTTGGTTTTACGGGATCGGGCTGCATAGGTTAGTTATGGGCCACAACTATGCAAGATACACAACTCACTATCTCTGAGTCTTCATCCTTGTATGCGTTGGCCTTCATATTCCAGATAATCTGGTGTGCAAAAAGCTGGGACACCTTTCCCGTTTCGACAATATATCTATCCACATACCCCAGCACGTCGTAGCGAAGCGCCTGTACGATTTGGGGCACATAGAAGAAAGTCACATCTACGGAGTGGCTCTCCAGCGCTCGCATTGCATATTGTATAATGAACGGGTGGTTTCCGTATGCGGGGAGGAAGTAGGTTACGGCTGTAATAGGATTGACAGGCGTCCAGTACAGCAAGTACTATACACGTCAGTAATGGGTCTAGGACTGTTGTCTCAGGGATGTTGCTCACCTTGAGTTGGAATGACACATCATTGGGCAATGATGGACCAAGCAGCAGCTCGAGAGCATCAGGTTCATGTGTAGCCTTTTCAGGGAAGTTCAGTAACAACCAGCGAACTTCACCGGCCAGTGTCGGTGAGTGAAACCGATGCACAAGGTACACCGCCAGAGTTGGGTTCTCGGCCCATGCTGCCTTGACGACGGCGGACAAAGCACCCTGAGGAAGTCAGTGAGTGTATTTTCGCAAGAGATAGCACACGTACATCTGTAGGAGACTGGCTATGGTGACCTGGCGTGAGATGGTGCTTCCTCTCATAATTCAAAGGATACAACCAGACCATGAGCCGGCTATACTCATTCATGAGAAGCATCGAAAGCAAATCCTGTTTGGCCTGCAGCGACTTGAGAGATGTCACAGTTTTGGAACCTATGTGTGCAACATGCTGAAGCGCCGACTGCACGTCTGCCAGCAAATGTGTCTCGGCTTTGACTTGTAGCCGATTGCCACCGAAAGACCATCTAGGATGCATGAGAATGTGACGTTGGTGAAGGATAAGGATTTACTTACCTGGGCGGCGCGCAGAACCATCTGAGCCCTGCAGACAGTATGCGGTCCTTCATCCTCCATTGAGCGGACGCATCGAGATCGGTGCTGAAACGAAGGATTCTGAGAGCAAGAAGTACAATGTGGAAATGGACTTCCCTTGCCAAAGGATGCGTACTCGCAGACCCCATGGCATCTAGAGTTATGTGCATTAGGCGGTGGTAGACTTTCTGAAGATGCGGGTTGCCAAGTCTAGTCGCATTGAAATGGCTTGACAGGAACTGAGCCAATCGGTAGTGTGGGGCTAGGATGTTGTAAATGTGCTGCTGTCGCTTGGTGATGACTTCTCGATCGGATGGTGCAAACTCCTCTTTTGTGTAGAACGGATCTTGGTGTCTGGGAGACCGTTAGCAACCACTTATGCTGAATTCGTGCGACGTGAGCGTACTGTAGGTGTGGGTTGAACAGTCCGCGCTTCTGGCGAACAGTATTGTCCCAGTTCTCAGCTATCTCGACCAAGATCCTCGATTCCATGCGAGGATTTTCCTTGATGACTCCGGTCCACAATGTAATTCCAAGTTTGATCGCCTGCTTTGTGAACACGGCAAATGGTACACCAACAAGGTGATGAGCAATAGCACATTGGTCACGATTCGCTTTGCACAGCAGAGCCCCTGCTCGCCGGAGGATGTCGCGAAGCTCAGCCATAGACACGTGCGTGTTGGTTTGTGTGCGACTCTCTAGATCAATCAGCAAGGCTTCTGCACTCTCGTACTTCTGACCTCGTCTAGCGTCGCCAGATTTCAGAGGACCTGCTGCCTTGTTAGCTGTGCGAGCTTTGATATTACGATAATGGACGCGCCTCCGCCGTTATGGTGCAGCCATTCCTGGTCCGCATCTTGACCCGGATCGACAAATCGATATTCCTGTCGGGTGGTGTATTGCGCAAGGAAATCTGATGCCGTGTTGATGTTCACCCCTTGCTGAACTTCGATAGCTCCTGGAGATCTGTTAGATATTGCAGACAATGCCTGCGTTTGACGTGATACGAACCGAGTCTCTGATCCGTAGAAGGTATCTTTGAGCCCATTTCTAGCGCGAACGACCTGCCCAAAGCCACATGGCCGTAGACCCCTTCATCGTGGTATTCTGACAAGTACGTCTGTATCTCGTTAGCTAGGCCATAGGCAGCGGAGACGTCACGAACCTGGAGCAAACCCTTGATATCCAATGGCGCTATGTCCAAGACCTTCGTGACCCATTTCTGCGACTGCTTGTAGAAAGCAGTCAAGGTTGCCCGTCGGAAGTTGTAGTCGTCAGGAAGCTCTATCGAGATATCTCCGGTAGGTGAGTTGTACTTTGACTTCCACTCATACTCATCCGTCTCTTTCTCGAGGCAACCAGCCCACATAATCGTCAAAAGCTCCAATAGGGCAAACAACGAACTTTTATAGCACAGCGCAGACGGCACCTGGTCGACGACAAGCTCCACGCAAGCAGTAGCAGCTTGCTGAACCCTGCTGATGCGATGACAACAGCCTGCGAGTAACAGTGCGAGCTGTTGCGCAACGTATGGCGCAGAGAAAGTTTGTACATTGCCGGTCAGAGTCTTCGAGAGATACATGTTCACTGCACCCGTGGCTATAGCAGCCATGCATTTACCCATATCGCCACTTCTTAGTCGTGGTTCGAGAAAGTACTGAAGGACTTTAGTGCAATCGCCCGACATTGCCCGAAGTGTTTCGATTAGGGACACAGCACTGAGAAAGATGACCTCGGAGTAGTTCAACGATCTGATCTCGGGCTCGCATGATGGCAATAGATGCATCAAGTGCTTCTTCTGTTCTGAGGCATGTTCGGTACTCTTGCCTCGCCGCAAGACAGTGTTGAGCTCAATGTCACTTTCCGTCCGGTCCGCTCGATCTTCGGCAACGAGCGGCTGACTGTAACGTGCGAGCAGTCGTAACTCCTGGAAGTATTGTTTTCCTAGAGGAGACGAAAGGTCAAAGCCATGAACCACGATATTGAACCAAGCATCTCGCTGCATGTTGAACAGCCCTTCGATGTCTTTGTGATCTTTGGCAGGGCCGGCGTTCTCTGATACGAATGTTGCGAGTGGCGGCAATAGTTGAGCAATCTCTTGTGCGGCGAGTTCGACATCCGGTAGACGGCTGTTGTCGCTCTCGTGTGCATCGCCTTTGCTGACTATAGTTTCGAGCTGGTGGAGGAGGTATGTTTCATACAAGGGTGAGCTCCGCTTGATGTCGCTTGAAAGCCGTCTCCTTCCGCTCATAACCTGCAGAGCTTTAGCTGAGGTAGAATGTCGTGAATGAAACATGACTTACGGCATCAAGCATGACGTTGTTGTGTTCGATCAGACTGTCACGACAAAGCTTGCCATACAGCTTGAGCAGGGATCGCAGCTCGGTAGGCCCACAGTAAACACCGAGTGCAGCCGCCTCCGTGACAATCATCGCATCTACCAGAGGACTGACTCTACCAATCTTCTGTACCAGCATCGAGAGAGCAAGTGCTGTGATCTTGTCATCCTTGCGACTACCAGCTATGCCAACGATGGTTCGGACCACAGTAGTGTATACGCTGGAGGGCTCCTCTATGT
>JAKLMF010000067.1:0-31255 GCA_022813555.1 Botryosphaeria agaves | reverse complement strand
CTGCCCTTGCTGCAATTCGATGTCCATCATCTGGATGATTCGTTTGTAGTAGCCGCCCACTTGCAAGGCCGACTAACGCAGTGGACCAATTCCAATGCTTCTGAACTCCCTCGCGTGGTGCTCTGAAACAGTTCAATGACAGTCGTACTCTTAGCCAATGCATTGGGACCAAGCCTCCCAAGTTGCGTCCTCATCGTCCGGCAGTAGGCCCACCGTAGCCAGTCTTGCTTGCGACATGCCTGTGCTTGTTCACATGCACTGATAGATGCCTTTTCTGAACACATCAAAGTACCAGAGGGTTCACGTAGCCCGACACTAGCCACTATGAGCCTAGCGGGACGATTTCCCGGAGCTCGTGGCCAAGCGACGATCGGCGCCCAAACGAACCAGTGTTCATTGTTTTGCTGCCTTTTGCGAAGATTCACACACTCTCTGCTCCACACCGCTTTCCAACCACCAAACTCACACCACCACCGGCCGTCTTATCATTCACTGCTCCACGCTCGTTCACTCTCCTGCCAAGCCCCTCAGAATCTACATCTTCACTTCCCAAACAGTAACAACACAACAACAACAAACGACAACACACTAACATCCCCCCGCGTCCGGCCCACCACTGCCCCTCCAAAACCAAGCACTCGCAAAGCACCTGCACAACAACAGGGCTACCCGACGTTACACAGCGCACCCGCACTTGCACCAACTTCCGGACCTACATACACAGTAAACAGACCAACCATGGCGGCCATGGACATAGACTTCACGCGGCGGAACAAGAAGCCGCGCCCGCTGTCGGACCCGGAGAAAGAGAAGCTGGACGAGTTCATCGAGGCCATCCACTACTCCGCCAGGTAAACAACTCCCCCATCGTCACGTATTCCATCGGTGGTCCATGAGTGGGGGTTTTCCGGAGTTGAAGATCGCCGAGAACACACGAAAACCCCACACGCATCGATGGATAGATGTGTCTATGGTTTCATGTTCGAGAGGATGTGCTGATCAGGCGCCGCTCACAGATACTCCGACAACGAGTTCGAGTACCGGCACGTGCAGCTGCCGAAGCAGATGCTCAAGGCGATCCCCAAGGAGTACTTCGACGGCAGCCGGGGCACGCTGAAGCTGCTGTGGGAGGAGGAGTGGCGGGCGCTCGGCATCACGCAGAGTCTGGGCTGGGAGCATTACGAGGTGCATGAGCCGGAGCCGCATATTCTGCTGTTCAAGTACGTGACACAACCCTTTGCACAATCTTTGGAGAATAAGTGATTGGGGGAACGATCGGAACAGAGATGCTGATGATGTTGGCTAGGCGACCGATCAACTACCAGCCGCCGACGCATTGAGCGGAAGCGGGTTTCTTAGTCCTTGACCTCGTTGTATTAGCGATTTTGCACGTGAGCGACTTTGCGGGCTGTGAGGCGAGCATGTGAGCTCGGGGATAGCCTTTAGCCTGCCCATCTGTCCGGATGCTCTATCTTCAGTATTCGAGAAGGCGGGAGATGGCTGTGTTGGACTCTCTCCTCTATGTTTCCATACGGACGCAAGCCACTTTGGGGTACTTGTAACGATCAGAATCACGGACGACTGGGGATAGAGAGAGAATTCACGGCTTGCAACCCAGGATCTTTCTGCTTGGGCAGCGCGGGTGCTTGGGAGTTCTGTTCTTCGGTTACTTCTAAGGGGTCCTGCGAATGTAATTTTCTGTTACCTTCCATGTCATGTGTACAGGTGCAAATACAGTTTCTTCAGGAACAATGTTTACTCGCGTGCAAAGCTTTTGCTTTCGGTACCTAAAGCTCTCTTGACACTAAAATGATAGACTTCCATCCTCATCAATGTGATATGCTAGTCTTGATTTATTGGATTTTTTCTTGTCCTATCTCCTTCTTCTCTGCTCTCTCTTTTTGGCCGTTTTCTACTGCGCATGAGACGGTGGTAGGACCGGCATCGGCCTCGCTGCTTCGCGTTCTCACCCTTCTTCATCTGTCTCGTTTGAACGGCACTAAGCTCTCCGTGTGGAAGTCCTTTCCCTTCAAAGAATTCCATTTTACTCTCTACTCTTCACCACACCATCACACTGATTACCCCATCTGATGCTCTCATGAATGTTAGACTCCTTGACTCTCTCTCCCTCTCTCCATGTGTATGCGTGTGCTACTCCTATCCATGCTTCGAAGTGATCATCTCCTCCACGCCGGCTACGGAGCACGTTGCATCGCATCGCACAGGGTTGAAATCGAGTGGGAACCCACTCGCGCAACTGACAGCGGTAGGACTCTTGGCTTCTCCAAGATGTGAACTGGGCACGATTTTTACTGGACGGATAAGCGGCTTGTTTGCATGCTGAGCTTGTGCTTCCGTGTTGTGACATTACATTCTGCTCCCTTTAATTGAGTGCTCTCAAGTCGATATCACCTCCTCGCATGGTCGGAAGGACCAGTAATGACTCTGCCAGTTGTAACACGAAGTGAATCCCACATTCTTATTTCAATCGTATAGACATAATACAACAGAGGATCTTGAACACGTTGGAGCAAGCCCGTTGGACAAGCCTGTCCCAACAACTCGGTACACCTGTTTGCCTGATGTTCTCCTGCGCAGCCAATACACCCTCATCATAGCAGCATATTTCAAGACACCCGGCCCCCGTTTCTGAGACATCACGACACCCCCAATCAATCCTCGTGCCCAGCTTTAAAGCACACTGAACAAACCCCCTCTATGCGAACAACCTCATCCCAATTTCCCCAATCATGGAAAACATACGCGGGCGTCCCGCGCTCCGCCTCCCCACACCGTCCAACAGCATGAACGTCTTCTCCCGGACCCATCGTACAAAGCCACCTCATCGCCTCCTAGACATTCCGTCCATTTGGATTGAGACGGAGAACACAACAAGGAGAGTACAAAAATCGGTACACCCCTTCAGTCAATCTTCTCCTGACAGAGCAGACACACCACATCCTCCTCCCAGCTTCCCGGCTTCGCTCCCTCCCTCAAATCCGTCACCACAATCTTGAACTTGCCCGGCCCGCGCTCCACCACCTCCGCGCTGAACGACTCCGCCGACGCCGCCGCGGCGCCAGACCCACCACCGCCACCGACGGCGATCTCCGAGTTGCCGCCGCTGAAGCTAGTGCTCGCGCTCGTGCTGCTCCTCTTCTTCCGCCCGCCCCTCTTCTGCTGCTGCGGCGTCCGGGGCAGGCTCTTCGGCGTGCCATCCGCCGCCTGCGCCTGCACCGCAGCAGCAGTGATGGAACCAGCCTGGTGCACGGTGATGTTATCGTCGTCGTTGTGCGCCGCCGCCGCGCGCCTGACCGCGTCGTCCGCGATACACGCGCCGTGCAGCCACTTCCGGCACACGTGGTTCGAGCACCCTATCAATAAGGTGTCCGGATTGTACTCCAGCCCGCAGACACAGTGTTTCCTCAGCGCGCTCGTCGTGCGCGTCTTGCAGTCGTAAGATTGCCGCCACACCAGCTGGTCCGGCCCGGCCGCGCCCTCGTCGTCGTCGTCGGCCTCGCTCCAGTGCTTGACGTCGACCGTGCCGTCGACCGTCATCGCGTCGATGACCTGCATGTAGTTGCTCGCGATCACCTCGCTGCTGCCGTGGTACCACTGCCGGCCGCCGGGGAGGTCTTCCGGCCGGAAGAGCCAGTAGACGCGCAGGTAGACGTGCTGCTCGTCGCCGGCGCGCACCTCGAGCACCTTGGCGACCCAGTGGTTCTGCAGCGCGTCGACGGGGGTGGATCTGGTGCGCGTGGGCGGGGCGGGGGGCGGTTTGGCGCTGCTGGGCTGAGGCGGCTCTTCGGTGTTGCGGATCAGGACCACGCCGCCGACTTCGCAGGTTTCGTTGGAGACTGGGAGATGAGTGTGTCAATTGGAAGGGTCCATGTTTATGGTAAACGGCGGGTGTGGGCGCCGATGAACGAACACCTCCTGCTCGCCAATGCTATATGGGGGGATCTTCTTACTCGTGAACTTGCGGTACCGCTTCGTGTCCTCCCACACATCCGCCGGCGCCACCGTGTACAATGTATTCAACTCATCGCCAAAGGGCCCCGTCTGCGACAGCGGCTCCGTGTCCCTCTCCTTGCCGCGCTTGCGCTTCCGCGACGACGCCTCGGCCGGGTAGCGGATCGTGAACTCGAAGTCGGGCCCAATCTTGGACCAGTCGGTCGGCTGGCGGTGCGGCGGTGATGAGGCGGCGTCGTGGTGGTGGTCGGCGGCGGCGCCGTTGGTGTTGGTGGATTCGGTGGCCGCGGTGGATTCCGAGTTGCGCGCGCCCGAGGCGCGTCGCGGTGTCTTGCTCTTGCGAGCCATGGGGAGCGCTGGGTCTGGAAGGGCGAGAAGGCAGAAAGGCAACCGAGTTGATGTTGGCGACGGTAGGACAAGGGTGCAGTGTGTGTGGTTGCAGGCTTGTCAATGGCTGGAATCTGGCTTGGCGAGTTCCGTGCGTCAGAAACTTCGAACGTCGAAGCTGCAGCCTCCTCTGACGAGGGCGATGTCGACGGCGAGGAGATGGAGTGCGGTTCAATATCGCAGGTTGAGGGCGCGGAGGTTACACTGCAGTCGGTGGTTGAAGAGGAGCACGAGGCGAACTTCGCGTAGTGAACGTGTTTATTTAGTTTAATTTGCAACCTAGGCCCGCGACGAGATCACTCGGCTCCTGGCGGAACCTTTGCAACTGGGCGTGCTCGAGATGCTGTGAGAATACTCTTCTTTACGGCTCTGTATAGTAGTAATCGCAAGCTGCAGAGAAGTGCGACTCAGTGCAGTCCTCTCACATGATCTGCAGACGCCTTCGTCTCGCTTGGGTTCCCAGCCGCAGAACGTTGCTCGACTGCCGTCTGCTGTCCCCCAGATCCGCAGCATCCCGGCCAAGCATGCAGGTGCAGGGCCTCTCCAGCCACAGCATTTTCTTGAATCGGATATCCAAGACTCTGGAGCATTGCCAGTATGCCTGCTCGGTTGAGACGGATTTCTGACAGGCGCACTGACTGCGATCATCAACGTCCCACAGCCGCAGCAGGAGAAGATGGCCTCTCTTACCAGTACCCCAGATCTTACACGAGTCGGCATGCCGTGAACTCCGCGCTGCCGCTGACAGAGCGGATGAGGATAGCTCAGTCATGCCAAGTTGGTTCCCGTCGTCGTCAGCCTGCACCGCAGCGCCGGCTTCTTCGGCAGCCGGTGGACTTTGTGTGCTGTTGCAAGAGCACAAGGGCGAAACGTAGAAGAGACACGGCGCTCGCTGTCTCCCAAGCCACTTGCCCTCAATAGAGTAGCCAAGCCAAAGCACTGCTCATACATCTCTGCTTTTGTTGTCAGCGAATTGGCTGCCCGTGGCTCCGCGCAAGTGACCCGCGAAAGGACCCAACTAGGAGTACCTAGGTAACTAGCCCAGCCAGTGCCAAAGCGCACACCAGCTTGGCGTCCGGGGCTCAACACATGCGCCATATCGTCAGAATATCTGAACCTCATCTGCTGCTCTTCTTCCCACGTCCCTCCACCTTGTCCTTCGCTTGCTGAACCTCTGTCGCTGCCAGCCTGTCCCCTCCGCATCCGAGCCGTGGCAGCTCTCGTGTCGACAGCTGATGCGAGGCCCGGCCGAACAACACCGCACGCGTTCATTGGGGGAGAAGGCAGCTTGGCAGATTACGCAGAGCATCATTCACTATGCCTCGATCAAGAGGTGCGCTTCTCCTGACTACTTTCACTTCTGCAATCACATGGCAACGATGACGAGGCTAACCCCTTGCCTCGCTTTGGTGAAACAGTGCTCTCGTTCATGTCCCAATGGGGCGGGCCACCACGCTCTCCGACTTCAGCGACGCCCGCTTCACCCACCACGCCGCAGCCTGCTAATCTAGACATCGCTGCGGCGACTGCTACTCCGCCGTCTGCTTCTACTACTCAGCTCGACTACGACGTGCCGGCCTCGCCCTCCACCCCTACACGGCCCAACAGGAGCAACTCTCGTCCCTCGTCACGGCCCGTCTCCATGGTGCAGACATATCAGCCTCCGCTGATGGAGGTTGCACAAGACACCCTGCCCGAGCTGCAGCCCATCTTCACTTTCTTGAACAGCCACTCGAACAAATTGTATCAGGAGGGATACTTTTTGAAGCTCCATGATCTCGACTCCCGTAAGCCACGTCTCCACTCCACGCATTTCAATACTCACACTCAGCCTAGGTGGGAGGCCTAGCGTAGACAGGGCGTGGACCGAGTGCTTCGCACAACTCGCCGGTACTATCCTGTCGCTATGGGACGCTTCTCAGCTCGATGCGGCCGGGGAGGATGGCGAGGTCGTGCCGACTTTCATCAACCTGGCGGACGCATCGATCAAGATGGTAATCGTCTTGTCCACACGTCTACCTTGCAACACGCTCACGCCAAGCAGATTGAATCTTTACCCATGAACGGTGCCGGCACGCAAGCCCTTCAAAATGTCCTCAGCATATCCACGGCTGCGAACAACCGCTACCTCTTTCACTTCAACTCCCTCAACTCCCTCACTCAGTGGACCGCTGGCATCCGGTTAGCGATGTTCGAGCATTCATCTCTCCAGGAAGCGTACACAGGTTCACTCATTGCGGGAAAGGGGAAATTCCTTAATAACATTCGGGCCATCATGGAGAGGGCCAAGTTCAAGAATGAGGATTGGACTCGTGTGCGGTTCGGAGCTGGTACGCCTTGGCGGCGGTGTTGGTGTGTCGTTACGCCACCAGATGAGAAGGAGTACCAGAAGCTTCAGAAGACTCTCAAGAAGCGAACGGCTTACGACAGGTCTACACCGGTGTTGAAGGGCGACCTCAAGTTTTACGAGACCAAGAAGATTACAAAGAAGACCAAACCGATAGCCACCATCACCGACCTTTACTCAGCCTACGCCATCTATCCTCAGTCCAAACCGCTCATCGACCAGTCCACATTAGTGAAGTTGGAAGGGCAGATAACGATACACTCTTCGCCCGAGACGACGACTGAGGGCTTCATATTCATCATGCCGGAGGTTCATCCAGCGGTTTCCGGCTTCGAGATGATGCTGCGATTTCTATTTCCAGTGTGGGACACATTCGCTCTCTATGGGAGGCCGACCCGACTCATCGCAGACGTGCTCGATGCGCGGGGTCTCATGTTTGCATTGCCGAAGGACAGGAGATATGGTTATCTCGACATACTCGATGTTGCCAGCTTGATACACACTGAGGGGAGCGGGAACTGGACTGAGCGAAGGTGGCGGAAGGAGATGAAAGACCTGACATCCAAGCGCATGACTTCGGCTACATCACAGTTCGCTGACGGTAGTGCAAGTCTTGGCCGTCGTCGTAACACGACAAGCAGGACGAGCCTTCCTTCAGGACGTAGTGCATCGCTCCGGTTTGACGAAAGCGCGTCCATACGGTCAACACCTGGAACGAGAACTGCATCCCCTAGTCCACCTAACGAACTTTCCGATGTGAATAGGGGTATCCCTCGCCGCGTGGACTCGGCACCTCCTGTAGGTATGGCGGCAATTCGTCATCAGCGTTCTGTTTCTGATGCCAACGGCTACAAAAATCCGTCACGGCTTGCGTATGGGATGAACGCGAATGACGAGTATGACATGGCGCCACCTCCGCCTACGCATCGCGTGCTTCTGAACGGTGGAGACGCGCCATATGAGGGCAGTGAGCGAGCGACGCCTGAACTAGACTTTGCACCAGGGCAGAACCTTATTCCAGAAGTCCAGGCCATGGCATCAGCATCACCACCGCCAGCACCTGTCGCGGCACCACCAGCCTTCCAGCACGGTCCCAGTCAAAAGCCGCCAGTACGGCCTTACCAAGCACCAGACTTGCGGCGCTCACATTCAGCTATGGATGCCGCTACGTTGTCTCAGTTGGCCGACGTGAGCAATGTCCCGTTGTCTGCCACCGTGGCTGCTGCTGGAACGTCAGTCCCATGGGGCCAGAATGGAGATACTGTGAGAAGTGACGGGAGGCAGTCAGGAGAATATGAGAGGCGTTTTGGGAATGGAGGCCAGGGAGTCCAGGGCGGCCTTTATCCGTGGGATGATCGGAGCAGGTCTGCTGAAGACCTTTCTTATCGCCAAATGCCGACAATCCCTAGAACGAGACAGCCTAATTCTCGCCTCCCTACCATTCCTGCCTCACCCTTCATCGAGCAGTCGGAGCCCTCCCCTAGACCTTCCTATTTTGAACCGGCCGCACCGGCAGTTCCGGAACATAGCGAGCTCCCTTCGAACCTTCCTCAACAGTACCAGCCCTTCACCATCGCACCTGCCGAGTTGTCTATGAGCAATTACGACCAACAGATGAATGCTGGTTCTTACCAACCATCTCGTTCCCCACCCGCTCCGGGTGTCCAGCGGAAGCCCCTTCCCTTTTGGCAGGCGCCGTCACCAGAGGACAGCCGCGCTCTTTCCATGTCCAGTTCTGGCAGCTTGCGAGACCATCTCGTCGACGTAGACGCACTTGATGCCCTTGCTCCTCAATCACCTCCTCGCCAACCCATCCAACGCTTCCAAGCCCGTGAAAGTTTTATCCCAGACAACGAGTCTGAGCCGGATTACGCCAGCACCAAGAGCTCGGAACCCGGAGAGTCGGTTGAGAGGCCTCGGTTTGGCGTTTTGCGCACGGTGGGTACCCCTGAACCTACCCTCGAGCCCAACGTGGTCGTTGGCGACGCTCATTGGGGGTCTAGCACGGAACCGCAAATCAGTACTACTAGCGCGGACATTCCAGAGATCGACTTCGGAGCCACCTACGCTCTGACACCCGGCGTTCGGCCTGATACCAGCGGCACCCTCACACCATCAGACATGGGTAGAGACGGACAGAAAGTGCGCTACCAGGATGGAGGCTTGCGTGGCTTTGACCAGCCTCGAGTGATGTCTCCTGCGGGATCAGCCAGACCTAGCCCTGCTGGTTCTCGTTCCAACACGCCGGGTCCTAGCCCCGGCGGGTCATATGGGAGGGAGTCTCCTGCTTTAGGTCTCGACCCGCATCGTCCTCACTCGAGAACCTCAAGCAATGACCAGCTGTTCACAGGGCAGCGCACCCCGGGCCGCAACAGTCCTCTCAGTGTGCCTTGGCAGCCTGGCAGCACTATCGGTAGTGGGGCGGCCGGCAAATCTGCTCTCTCGGCGGAGGAATGGGTACAGCAGCGTGCACGCGTGGCATCTCAGCCTCATATACCGCCTACCAGACTAGCATCTGCACCCATACCGCCCTATGCCCATGGTCGTAGCGCATCCTCCGGCGACGTCCCTCCCCTCGTTCGGAACTCGTCAGGCGACTACTCCCAGCTTCCACAGCAGGCAGTGGCCGGTGGCGCATCCGGCAACAACTCCCGCTCGCCCTCCGGCGCAACAACCCCCAACCGTCCCACCTCCCGCGCCGCCTCGTACATGCTCAGCAACGGCCGGGCCAGCCCGGCCACCGCCACCGCTACCGCCGACGTGACCCAGCACCTCTCGGCCCAAGAGCGCATGCACGTCTCGCGCATGACGGGCGCGCCGCTCGTCTCCCTGACCAACAACCCGCGCCACGCGCCGCACCAGCGGCAGCCCTCCTACGGCCTCATCGGCGCCATCGAGGCGCGCGAGAAGGAGAAGCTGGCCATCAAGAAGGGCGGCAATACGGTGGCGGTGCAGATGGCGATCGATGCGCACCACCGGCACGCGCAGGCGCAGCAGCAGAGGAGCGAGCGCGCGAGGGTGGCGGAGAGGGAGCAGGCGCAGGCGATGGCGGCGGCGCAGCAGGCGTTTCTGTTGCAGCAGCAGCAGCAGCAGCAGCAGCAGATGGCGGCGCAACAAGGGGGGTTTATGGGGCAGCAGGGGTACGGCGGCCCGGGTCCGTTCTATCCGCAGCAGCAGGCGTACGGAGTGCAGCCCTTCCAGCCTCAGCAGCCGGCGTATGGCATGGCGATGCAGCCGCAGATGCAGGGGCCGATGCAGATGGGCGTGCCGATGCCGATGCCGATGCAGCAGATGGGCCGGCAGCCGGACCGGCCGCTGACCCGCGGGGAGGCGGACGAGCTGCAGCAACGGGCCAGGGCGCTGAACCAGGCGCGGGGGATGCCGCATACGGGGGGTCCGGCGGCACGGCGGATGATCTGATGACGGACTGACTGGGAGGGGGGGGGTTCTTCGTGATGGCCGCCTCGCTCTGCCTCCCCTTTTTTGTCTCTTCGGAGAGTTTTCTTGTGCATTGTTCCCCTCCTCTTCTTCTTTTTGTTCGAGAGCGACGGTGGTTGGGGGGGATGTACATACGGCATATGGGTGTATAAGCCTAATAGATGCGTGCGGTGGTGGTGCGGAACCAGACCGGGGTTGGGTCATAGTGGCAGTATGAAGGTTGCATGGGAGGTTGGTTGGTTGGTTGGTGGCGGAGTCTGTTTTCTAGGGTACGGTACCTAAGGGATGTGGGGAGATTCAACTCCCGCATATATGCTGATCTAGAGCTCTACACATGGGCATGTATACATGTGTTCTTATTGGAGAAATTGTGGCGAGAAATTAGAGCGGTCTGATGATTAAAGTCTTTGCACGATCTTCAGTTCACGGTACAGTACGACGATTTGCGAGTTCATGCTTTCCCCAAGTGCGGACGTTTGTTCATCTAAACTTGCCTTTGATGTGTGAGATGCGTGAGTCTTGCTCGGCTGTATTCCATTGAAAACCCTTCTCACGATCCCAGATGTTATCTAAGACTATATACACTCCAGTACCACCCGCTCCTCAAAACCCCCTCCCAACCCTCGGCGTCGTAGGTCTCCTCACAGCGCTCTGCGTCACCACCCTCTTCACCGCACTAGTCACAGGCCGCCTAACCGCGCTCCGGACCCCCTTCTCCTGCTCCCTCTGCACCCTGGCCGCCTCCCTCTCGCGATCCTCCGCCATCTGCGCCTCCAGCTCCGCCTTCCTGTTAAACTCTATCTCCGTGACCTTCCGGTCCCGCGCCGAATACCCCTTCTCCTTGACGCTGTAGAACACGGCGCCGAGGTCGGCGAGCCAGTGCGGGTCCACGGCCGTAACGCAGCTCATGTATTCTTTGCTCGTGAGGATGAGCTCGTGGTAGACGACGTAGTCGGGCAGGAAGCCCAGCCCATACAGCGCGGACGTCGGGTGCAGCTGCACGGTCACGCTGGTGCGGAGGTTCACGTACTCGCCCACACCCTTCACCTTGGCCGCCTGGTGGTAGTACCCGGAGCAGATGCACTTCCTGATGACATCCCAGTCCGTGCCGCAGCTGCTCAGCGCCATCTTGCGGCTCGCCATGATGTCCTTCAGCTGGTCCCTGATCTCCTTGGCGCGGCGCAGCGCCTTGGGGTGCAGGAAGTGGCGCACGCACCAGCCGTCGCTGTGGCCGTTGGACCGCCACTGGCCGTACACGTGCAGCAATGTCAGATGGTCGGACTCCGGGACGAAGAACTTCTCGCGCGCGGCGTCGGACTCTTCCTGCCGCTCCTTCGGGCGGTAGAAGGCGCTGGGGACGGACAGCATCGACACGATCGTCAGCATCTCCTCGCTGCAGCCGTACTCTTCCGCCGTAATGAGCAATTTGGCGAGCGACGGGTCCATGGGGAAGGCGGTCATGGCGGAGCCGAGCGGGGTCAGGTCGCCGATGTTGTCGATGGCGCCGAGCGCCCAGAGGTCGAAGAGCGAGGTCGTGATGGTGTCTTGCGGGGGCGGGTCCATGAAGTCGAAGTCGAGCAGGTCCTTGACGCCCAGGGACTTCAGGAGGAGGACGGTGTTGGCGAGGTTGGTGCGCTGGATCTCGGGGATCGTTTGGATGTACAGCTCGTCCCTGAAGGCGCGCTCGGTGAAGAGGTGGAAGCATTTGCCGGGCCCGGTGCGCCCGGCTCGACCGGCTCGTTGCGAGCCGTTGGCTTGGGAGATGGGCGTGATTTGGAGCGTATCCATGCCCATGCGCGGGTTGTAAACCTTCAGCTTGGAGAAGCCTGAGTCGACGACGTACATGATACCGTCTACGGTCAAGCTAGTCTCAGCGATGTTGGTGGCGACGATGACTTTGCGCACGCCTGGAGGCGCTCGCTCGAAGATCTTCGCCTGCAAGTCCGCTGGCATCTGGCTGTATATCGGGAGGATGCTGAGTTTCGGTGGGTCGTTTAGCAGTTTCAGCCGTTCGTCAATCAGCTCGCATGTAGTCTCTATATCCTCCTGCCCAGTCATGAACACAAGAATATCGCCAGGTCCTTGCGAGACATGTATCGCAAGCGCCTGTTTTACCGCGCTGTCCACATAGTCTTCGCAAGGCGTACGAGAGAATTGGATGTCCACAGGAAAGGTACGGCCAGGAATGAAGAACTCAGGGGCGCCACCATAGAACTTCGAGAACCGTTCCGCATTCATAGTCGCTGAGGTGACAATCAATTTCAGATCTCGCCTTCTTGCGAGGACCTTTTTGATGAGGCCCATGAGAACGTCGGTATTCAGTGCCCGCTCGTGAGCCTCGTCCATGATGATGCACGAGTATTTGTCCAGATCGGGCTCCACGAGCGATTCTCGGAGTAGGACACCATCGGTCATGTACTTGATCACTGTGTCTTTGCTGGTGCAGTCCTCGAATCGAATAGCATACCCTACCAAGCCTCCGAGCTTGACCTCCATCTCTTCGCTGACACGCTTGGCTACGCTCATCGCAGCGACACGTCGTGGTTGAGTGCACCCGATCATGCCGAACTTGCCGTAGCCGTCTTCATGCAAGAACTGGGTCAGCTGCGTGGTTTTGCCAGAACCTGTCTGACCCACCACAATGATGACCTGATTGTCCCGGATGACACGGAGAAGCTCCTCTCGTACGGCAAATGCAGGCAGGTATTCTCGTTGTTCCCGGAGGGTTTTGCTGCGGCTGAAAGCGCTCTGTCCCTCACTCTGCTTCAAGTGCTGTGAGAACTTGCTCCCGCCCTTCTTCTCCTCCTCGCCAGGCATAGGCGCTGCACTGTCCCCCTCGTCCTCTTTGACGCCCATAAGATTTCCTAGAGCGGTGCCGGCAACGTTCGTAGCCTCCTGAGCCTGTTTCTGCCTCTCTTTCTGCTGCCTTCTTTCCTTGACCACCTTGCTCCCCTTCCGAGCGAAGACGGCCATATCACTCTGTGGATCTCTCACAGCAGGAACCGGCTCTAGCTGCTTGGTAAACACCGTCCGTCCGTCCAGAAACGGCGGTCGCAAATCATGCACAAGCAAATGCACGCGGGTGGCCTCGTCGTCATCCTCGAAATCACCGTCAAAGTCCCGCCGCTGTGCCACGCCAGATGTGAGCATGCGGTTCGTCTCCCAGGCGTCCACATCCTTCTGCTTCTGGACTGCCCGCGCATTCACCCGCCTGTTGTTCTTCTTCTCCGCGAGCGCCGTCTCCCGCTGCTGGTCCAGCCATGTGCTCTCGGCGCCGCCGAAGGGATTGTGCGTCTCGTCTCCGAAGGTATGCCCATTCTCTTCGCCGCCGTACCAGTCCCGGTCCAGGGCGTTCACGTCCACCTGGTCAAGTCCAGGCTCAGGTCCGTCGAACTCCCCCTGATGCGGTTGTGGTGTCGACGCATGTCTAGACGTGCGAGGCGTCTGCGCTCGTGACGAGGAGCCATTCAGGGCGCGAATCCTGGAAGGTGTAGGTGGAGGACGGGTGGTGAGGGTGGTCGAGGGGCGAGATGAAGGGGTGAAGCGGTCACCGTCTAGCCTGCGACGCTTGGGACTGTGTTCGCGGTCCATGGTCAGGATGCTCTTGGGGGAGCCCTTCTCGAGGTCTTGACTCCGAGTTGTCGCTGGCTCGAAAACATCTCGAGCTGCAGCCTTTGCCAAGATTTGCCGGATCAACGTCGGTGCGGCGGGGCGCTGATCCTCAATTCACTTTCTGAAACTTTTCTTGTGTATGCGCTCGAGGATATCCAAGAGCTGGATAAATAATACACCACGATGTCTATGATCACAGCGACGACATGGGTGCCGCGCGGATATGCGGCGCCCTTTCCCACAAAGTATGTCTTTGACGAAGAAGAGTATGCGCGGATTGCGAAACTAGCGAAGCTGCAACTGGACGATGCGCAGGAGGATCTTGAAGAAGCAAAGAGCAAAAGTAAGAGCAAGAGCAAGAGCAAGGACAAGGAGAAGACCGACACCAAAGCGGGTGCAGAAAATGGCGCGACAGCTGTTAATACCTCAAGAACGGAGGAGGACAATGAGGATATAGATGACGATCTAAAAGAGTACGACATGGAACACTATGATGATGATGAGCAGGAAGAGGATGGGGAGGGAGATACTATGGGCATGTTCGGCAATGTCAAGTCACTAGCATATCACGAATCGAACGCGGACGACCCGTACATCACACTACAGGATAACGAGGAGGACGATGATGAGCGGGAAGAGCTGCAGATCATGCCAACAGACAACCTTGTCTTAGCAGCGCGGATAGAAGACGAGGTCGCGCATCTAGAAGTCTACGTCTACGAAGACGAGGCCGACAACCTCTATGTCCACCACGACATCATGCTCCCCGCGATCCCGCTCGCCGTAGAATGGCTCGACATCCCCGTCGGCAAGGACGCCGCGAGCCGGGGCTCCGACAAGGGCAACTTCGTCGCCGTCGGCACGATGGACCCAGACATCGAGATCTGGGACCTCGACATCGTCGACTGCATGTACCCGAACGCCGTGCTCGGCCAGTCCGCCGAAGACAAGCCCCAACCGGGCGACAAACCGCAAAAGAAGAAAAAGAAGAAGAAGCAGCAAAAGGCCAACTCGACCCACCACGTCGACGCCGTGCTCGCCCTCACCGCCAACCGCACCCACCGCAACCTCCTCGCCTCCGCCTCCGCCGACCACACCGTCAAGCTCTGGGACCTGCACACCACGACCTGCGCCGCCAGCTTCTCCCACCACACCGACAAGGTCTGCGCCCTCGCCTGGCACCCCTCCTCCACCTCCGTCCTGCTCTCCGGCTCCTACGACCGCACGGCCGTGGCGGCAGACATGCGCGCCGCCGCCTCGGGCCCCTCCTCCGCTCCCACCACCGCCGCCGCGAGATGGGGCGTCGAGGCCGACGTCGAGACCGTGCGCTGGGACCCGCACGACCCCAACTTCCTGTACGTCGCCACCGAGGCCGGGGCGTTGCACCTCTTCGACGCGCGCAACGCGAGCAGCGACCCGGCGAAATCGAAACCCGTGTGGACGCTGCAGGCGCACGACGCCGCCGTCTCGGCCTTCGACGTCAACCCGGCCGTGCCCGGCTTCCTGGCGACAGGGTCGACGGACCGCACGGTCAAGCTGTGGAACGTCAGCGCCGGGGCGGGCGGGCCGAGCATGGTGGTGTCGCGGGATGTGGGCGTGGGGAAGGTGTTTGCGGCGAAGTTCGCGCCGGATAGTGAAGTCGCGTTTCGGCTGGCGGTGGCGGGGAGTAAGGGGGCGGTGCAGATCTGGGATACGTCGACGAATGCGGCGGTGCGGGCGGCGTTTGCGACGAGGGTGAAGCATGTGGAGGGGGAGGTGAGGGAGAGGCTGGTTGGGGTTGCGGCGGATGAGGAGGAGAGTGATGACGATGAGGAGGAGGAGGAGGGGCAGGGGGAGCAGGGGGAGGGCGCGGATGGGTGGGAGAGTATGGAGGAGTAGTTGGGCGATAACGCGGTCGAAACTTGAGACGTTCACTTGCCCGGCTTTGCACGCTGGTGAATCCGGTCGACGTTGTGGACATCGTGTGCAAGTGTGTGGCTACTAAGTGCATGTTTACTGAGTGCGTGTGTCCAACCGTTCGCCAAGTGCATTGCAGCATTCGTGATAAATAAAAGCACGGTGTGCTCTCCATGGAACTAGAGTGTCCTCACTTCAATCGAAATGGAAGCTAGCACACCTTTCTGTCCTCATAGTCACGTGCGACCTGATTGTAGATGATGAATCGGGGAACACAAAGAAGATTTCAAATAGAACGAGCCTGTGACCGTGCACTGAATCTGCACATCGAACTCCGAGATTGATTTCCTATCGTTATAGCGTTTCCAACAAAGTACGAGACCTTTTTTTTTCCTAGCTTCTCCAGACTTTAGGGATCCCATGAGTCTATAAGACAACGCACTTCACCGGCAACCCACAAGGCCCCTCACTCTTATTCTCCGTCCTCTGCTGCGGCGCCGTCGCCGTCTGCTGCTGCTGCCGTGCCACCCCTGCACCCGCTGCACCCCCTCCAGCCCCAACACCCTCCCCTCCCGGTCCCACCGCCAAATGCTGCTGCGTCCCCTGCGTATGCTGCTGTCTTTCCGCCACACCCTCCTGGTCCGCCGCCGGCGGCACCCCGCCCCCGACCGCCTCCCCCGCATCCGGGCCACTGCCATCTAGTCATTCGAAGTTGACCTTCGCGACGGCCTGGTAGAAGGCCTCGCCCTGCTTTTGCGCGAGGTCGAGCTCCTTCGGCGTCGGCTGGCGCGAGCCGTCGCCGGCCTATATACCGCGGATCTCTCGTCAGCGAAAGAAAAAAGAAGAAGGAAAAAAGAACTGCGTGCATCGAAGGGGGGAAAGATGCAGTGGCGCTGGGGGGCGGTGGTACAGTAAGGGGGGTTGTAGCAACTTACCGCGAAAGTCCCCGCGCCCCACGGCGAGCCTCCCCGCACCTCAGTCAGATCCGCCAGGATCGGGAACACGGTCTTGTACCCCAGCGGTACATAGATCATGCCATGATGCGCGAGCGTGCTCATCGCGCTGATCACCGTGCTCTCCTGCCCGCCGCCCGGGGTAGCAGTCGACACGAACATGCCGGCGTACTTGCCCCAGAAGGCGCCGGTCTGCCATTGGTGGCCCGTCTTGTCCCAGAAGGCTTTGAATTGGGCGGGGTAGTTGCCGTACCTCGTCGGGATGCCGAAGAGGAAGGCGTCGTATTGCTCGAGCGTGTGGGGGTTGGTGAGGACGGGGACGTCGGAGGGTTTGGGCGGGGCGTGCATCTTGGAGAGGACCTCGTCGCTGAGGGTTTCTTCGACCCTGGCGAGTGCATTAGGGGGATGGTGCGGGGGGTGCGGAGGGGAGGGGAGGGACGCACTGGTACATGTCGCAGGTGCCGCCGACGGCTTCGATGCCGCGCTTCTCGGCCTCGGCGAGCGTCCGCACGTGGCCGTACATCGAGTACTATTAAGAGTTTTGCGGTCAGCGGAGGAAGGACTGAGAGGGAGGGAGCGCAGGGGGAGGCGCGGAAGTTCGTGGATGAGGCTGGCAGCTCAAGTATTCACACGAGTATGGCCGGAGGAGCTTCTGAATGCCAAAAGAAGTGGTCTTTGGTCAAGTGATACTACGGGTGTATCATGGCACGGTTGTGGGACTCCAGGAAGCTCCTCCGTCCACCGGCACATTCCGAACATTTGCGAAACCAGACTCGGGAGAGGAAACTCACGTAGACGATAGCGATCTTAGGAGCGCGAGCCATGTTGAGCGATTGAAAGGTTGAAGCCTTTGAAAGGTTGTAGAGTGCTTGCAGCGATTGACAGTGAAGAGAAGTGTGCTTGCTCAAGAAGAATTGGTGGAGGGGCAGCTCTTATATCAGCATTACCACACATGCCCCTCCGCCCTGGAGCTAGACTTCAAACAGTCTAACTTCCGGACTAGTGGGGTTGCGTCTGCGGCACTGCTTACACAAGCCTTAGAAATGCATTTCGTGTGTTCCTCAGCCGCAATTCCCAAGCAGCGGAATTACGCGCTTTGCGCCGCGGGAAGGTTTCTCTTGCTCCGTATATACATCAAAGGACTCCTCATGATACCCGGGGCGTTGGGTTGAGTGCTGGGTATTTCTTTTCCCAGTACGACTCACGTGAGAGCAGAATTAAGCTCTGCCATGGGGAGGCCGGGAGCTCTGCCGGGAGCCTTGCAATGTTCACCCAACGGGCCGCTTGCTCTACTGCAGCTTCCACGCATGATCACGTTAGTATGGCTTGACAAAGCTTCAGCACTGCGGAAGCCGGTCCGATTATACACTGGACTTTCACAATCACAAACCCAGAGTAGGCAGGGACATGCTGATTCTAGCAGTTTCATGGAAATCATGGCTTCATTCCACTATTGGAATGGAGTGATTACATACAGCTCAAGCTACTATCTGTGCGAGCTGAAAAACTCCACCAGCGCCTTCGCATCCCAAATAACTAACCGTCGCAACCGCATCCACTTTTGAAAATCCAGAGAGTTGCCCGCATGAAGCATCACTTAGGACGAAGGGTATTAAAGAAAGGCCGTAAGAAACAGAGAAACCCCCAAACCAGAACTTTTAGCCATGAGCATCGTGAGACCGGAGAGAAAAGAGGCCGTGGCCGCGCAGAAAGTGGTATATGCAACACAAGGCCCGTGCCAATGAAGAAAGATGCTGGAAAATCGAATGTCGAATGCCGAATGTCGAATGTCGAATGTCGTGAGTCCAAAGCGAGAATCAAAAAGTCGGAACAGAAAACCCCCAACAACAGTCGTCACGCCCCGTCTCAGACGGCAAGCGTAGCATACCCCCTGCTCAACCCCACAAAGAAGTCCTCCTCATCCACCCGGTCGAAAGGAAACTCCTCCTCCTCCTTGCCGTACAGCCCCGTACTGCCATACGGCCCCTTCCGCGACCCCATCTTCACCGCCGGCCACAGCCCCGACGACAGCACCTCGGCGAGCTGGAAGTCGCCGTGGACGGCGCTGATGTGCGGCTCGAAGATGAACTCGGCGAAGAACAGCTCGATGAACAGCTCCTCGGGGATGTGGCTCCGCGCGCGGTCCAACGAGAGCCGGCGCGCCTGGCGCAGCAGCGTCCGCAGCGCGTCGTGCGCGGCGTTGGTGTTGGCGGCTTTGCCGGCGGCCGTGTGGCCGCACAGGTGCAGCGCCCGCACCTGGCAGTCGCCGTGCCAGCGCACGTTGCGGTTCGAGAAGAGGGTCGCGCACATGGAGGGCAGCGAGACGGAGAGGTCTTCGAGCTTGGGGCAGTCGGCGAGGACCTGGCAGAGATGCTCGCCGCTCGCGGGGATGCCCGGGTGCGGGTGGTAGAAGCCGTCTTCGGAGCGGGGGGAGTGCTCCAGCACGCGGAGAGTGGATTGGGAGGCTTTGACGATGGCCATGACGCCTTCGATCGATACGGTCGAGAGGCACGTGAGGTGGAACTCTTCGAGGTGCGTCGCGGTTCGAGCGATGGCTTGCAGGTCTTGGTCCGTGACGGGCATGAACGTGGTATCGCCGAACAGCTTGAGCTTCCTCAGGTTGCTGAAGTCCACCAGTGGTGAAAGTAGCGGCTGCAGGTCGGTGTGGTTCTTCGGGTCACGTGCTTGCACCGCCGTTAGATCAACGGCCTGTAGCTCCAACGACTTCAGCGGCCTGCCGTCCTCGCCCCCGGAAAGTAATCGCGACCAAACGTCAGCGTCGAAGCGCCGGAGCGACATCCACGGAATGCTGATGGTGGTCAGATTCGGGCAGCTTCGAAGGGCAAGACAGAGCATCGTGTCAGTTTCGTGATAGTAGAAGCCGTTGTACCACATGCGGCGAACCTTTGCGGCAGCCGCGGGGTACTGCGCCAGGAAGAGCGCCATCTTCCGCAGAGAGCTGTACGGATCCCGGTAGACGGCCGTCGCCTTAGGCTTGTCGATCAGCTCGTAGATGTGGTAGGAGTCTAGGTATGCAGCATCCCGTCAGTATCAAAAGCATGACGTCCACGTGACGGGCAAACTTACCTCTCCGGTGCGTGAGCTCCGCCCATCTCTCCGAACCCTTCCAGCGGCGAACGTAGATATCACGCATCACATAGTCGAGCGCCCACTGGTGCCACAGATGGCACACCTGGCGGACAGCGCTGGTGGTATCCCACCGGAGCTGGTCCGGGGGCACAGGGCCCCGGACATACTTCTGCAAGGGAGTCTTCTGAAGTGGCAGCGGCGCCTGAGTCAGACCGAAAGTGAAGGTCACTCCGTCCTCCTCATTGAGCCTGGCTGTCTCTTCGAGAATATTAGAGAGGATCTCGTAGGGGAAGTCGTTGATGTGCATTTGACGATGAACAGTCGTGAACGTACAGCGGGTTTGACGACAAGGCGAGGAGGTGTGAGTGAGTCAAAGGTCAAGGGATAGAGAGGGTGGAGTGCAGCCAAGCCTTTATATAGACGATGCACACGCTTCACTCCCAACGCAGCGACGGGGAAAATCATGCCGGAAGTGTTTCCAAAGTGAAGGAGCCGTTTGTCATCAGTCGCACGAGGTGCTGAGTTATTGGCGGCTGTTGTGTTTGAGCCCCTCTCACAGTGCTCCCATGACCTGGGGAGAGTTTCTTGAGGGTAATTCTCAAGTAATGGAAAGCCGCAGCTGGGTTGGCATTTCTCGGCGCGTCTGACTTTGCAACGGCTTGTTTCCGCATGACAGGCAGTCGCGTCGCATAAGCGCTTGGCCTTTCAGCATTTGCTGGTATTGCGCGACCGTTGCAGTCGTAAAATTCTGATCACACGCAGCAAAGAGTCTTGTGAGGTAATTTGGTGGCGACCCCTCGCTTGCTTCCCGCGCAACGGATGCTGCTCCTCGGCAGTGAACACAGCCCGACGAGCACTGAGGACACGCTGACCTCACCGCGTCGCCGTTTATCGTCGCCGTGACCGACGGCACGGTAGGGCGTCCGGCGATGACAGCTGGCAGAGCTCCAACATACATCTACACACATGCGATCTTGGGTGCTCGACAGGCCAAATGCGGAGGATGCGGGGAAGGAGCGCCGCCCGTCTGTAGTGCTTGCCGGAAATAGGACACGATGGACACGATAGACACGATAGAGCCGCTTGGGGCAGAGCACGTTCCCTTCGCTGCGCCCAGCACACTCCCGGAGAATCGGCTTGCGTACCTTGCCGCTGCCTCAACCGACTAGTCGAACCGTGGTTATTAGAGCCCGAGGAGCTTGGTGTAGTAGATCTTGGTAAAGAGGGCTTGTCCACGTGTGCTTTGTTTACTCTGTAGCCTGCGGCTGACTTGTTAGAGTCAATGTGAGGCCTACTACACCAACAGTACGCAGGTGTCACCTGAACATGATCTTAAATGAGAGTCCTTGATATCCTCAAGGCTTGGCCCTCACCATCGCCGGAGAATGAATTATGGCACGCTAGACTAGATGAGATAGATGCTACTGAGGACCTTGGCAATATACAGAGGATTTCGGCTCCGCAGTCCCAACGCTATGATGTCTGTTTTCTGTCCTAAAGCTTTTACCTTGTCTTTTGTTTCTTCGTCCGCAGTCACTCAGCGATCACCAGTGAACTCTGTCGTTACCTCTCAGTCACTCGTTTTCTTGAAGTCATTCGTTTGGTATCTTGAATTCTGTCTTTCCTAGCAATATATCCCCGTAACAACACCACACACATCATGCGTCCTACCACTCTTTTCTTCACAGCTCTGTCCGCCGCAGCTGCAGTCTCAGCCCAACAAACGCCTGCGCAGATCGCCGCTCAGATCCCACACTGCGTGGTAAGCCGTGCCACTCCCTCCCACCTTCTCCCCAAGTCTCCGCATGCAGGCTCGCCAACATCCTCATCCATTCCCACTCGGCGAATGAGACAGCAAAGCTAACCAACAACCACCTCCATCAGGAACACTGCGACGTCGCCGCCATCCAAGCCGTCGGCTGCGCCCTGGACGACTACGCCTGCCACTGCGCGCACGGCGCCCAGCTCTCCGCCACCGTGCCGCCCTGCCTGAAGAACAACTCGACCTGCACCACCGCCGAGATCCAGCGTAAGCACCACACACCCCTTGAGCCGCCCCTACCCTCCATCCTCCATCCTTCCTCCTGCATCCCGTATCCTGATCCCATCCCCATCCTCATCCTCCATCCATCCTTCATCCCCATCCCCATCCTCCCAATCCTCCCACCCATCCAGACAAAACCGCAAGCTCACGCCCCCCCAAACAGACTTCGGCAGCCTCGTCGGCCAGATCTGCGCCGCCGTCAACGCCACTTCCACCGCCGCTTCTGCGAACAGCACCGGCACTGCTTCAGCGGCGACGACGGGCACGGGCAGCCCCATCCGGCCCTCAGCGTCCAGCACGCTCGTGCCGTTCACCGGTGCCGCCGCCGCGCCGGTCGTGGCGGGCGGGCTTTTGGGCGTTGTGGGGATTGTGGCGGGGATGGTGCTGTAGATGTGGAAAGCAAGGCGAGGGAGAGAGGTGTGGATAGGGGAGGAGTGGGTGTTGAGATGTACACAGGGGAAGGATGAGCTGTACATGCGGGGGAGAAGTGGGTGGTGAGATGCACAAAGGTGGTAGAAAATAGGCAAAAGTTGACTGTAGACTTGGGAAATTATATGGGGAGTGCATAGATGGGTGTAGACGGGTATGGATGGGAATGGATAGGTATAGATGCGAATATATATTTGTAGAATGTAACCGCAGGGAGATCGGGCAGATTCGCAAGTTTGCTTTCGACGGCGGGGTTAGGTCCTTAGGCATAGGAACACCCGGGCTGTTACTCCGTCTCGAAGCATGCAAGATGACAAGGATGCTAGAACGTTCTCGTAAGAGAGTAGGGACCTTGGTTAATTCAAGGTTTGTGAGAGACATCTTATCTAAAGGGAATGCCCAATGAAAGTGTTTTGAACGACTGCGACTGTGACTGCACTGAGACCAGCACATAAAGGCGTTCGCGGGGAATCAGAGATCCATTATTGCTTCCTAGTCAGAGCGGAAAGACTAATGCATAACTTTTTGTTTCTCGTGATGCAACCAGAGTTCAGCCGTACCATATCCATGTAACCAAAAACCATGCAACAACCAAACCCCACAAGCCTTGAGCTCATCGCAGGCAGGCCGACCCCAATAATACCCCCATGATTACTCCAAACAAAAAGGGACCCCAGCCATTCGATTACAGTTTGAGGACGTTTTTTATGAAGAGAGTACAGAAACAGAAAAGGGGTTGAGTGAAGTGTAAGATGCAACGTTTTCCATGAAGAAACCCGACGAACGAAGGCCGCTCCCCGGTTTTTGGTGGTATACTCCGATCGCCAATGCTGTGGTGGTATGAGTCCCAGCCCGAGTGCGACGACATTCCCCTCTCATGACGGAGAAATCACGCGCCCGGACCGGGTGCAGGGTTATCCAGTCGTAGGCCAGCTACTGGAAGGGTCGTGGCAAGCGAGTGCGCTTTGGTGAACTCAACGGTCTTAATAGTTGCTGGGTGGGCCGTGGGACCTGAAAGTGATCCCTGGTGTAAATTCCCCGCACTGATCTCCGCAGACGATATGTGCGCTGTGGCGAAGCGGTCTGTTCGTCGGAGCAGATCGTCGCGGCATCTGTGTAACAGCGATCGGCATGCTGCTCGTTCTTGTGCACAGAATGTCCAGCTGACCAGGAGCCGTGTATATAGTCGGTGGAGAGGTGTATGTCGAGACCAATGGTCCGGCGTATAAACGATGCACATAGTGATTGTTGCGAGTGTATCCCCTAACGTCATACCACCACCTCATCTGGCTCTCTTCGACATCTGACTCGAGTCCATCATGCTCGGACTGCCGTAATCCCACCTCCGCTTGAGGCCGTCCTGGAACGAGCTAGCAACGACATCCTGCCACATACTCGGCGTGACGGACGGTGGTGGGATTGGGGCATAGCTGGCTGGCGGCGGAAGCTGAGCCGGACTATTGTGGACTTGACTGGCGTGGGGCGACAGATTCAGGTGTGGTGCGTAGTTTGCCTGTGAGACCACCTGCGGGGACGGCATGTTGAAATTTCCGGACAGCGTGTTCCCTGAGATTGGCGGTCTTAGAGGAGGGGAGGATTGGGAGGATGTGGTGTATGTAGGGGGCGTACCAAAGGCTACATTCCATTGACTGGGTTGGTCAGCACTTGCAGCTATGGGGCCTAGTGATGCCCAACTTACTCGAAGATCCGGGTTGGGTTCCATGGCTGGCCCTGCTCTTGGGACTGGATGGATGCCGGAGTGTGAGTGTGCCCTTGGCCTGTCGCCATCATGACCAACGACTGAACTGTGGGAGAGTCAGTCTTGGGCTCGGGGTCGCTTGCGGATCTCGGCGGGGTTATGGGATGGGTGTTGTAGTTGACTTGACCTGGTTGCTCGATCGATGGATCATGGCCTGTCGACCGATGGTGGTATGTCCCGCTGTGGTTCGCAGGACTAGGATGGCCTGTAGTCGCCGGACTGGAAAAAGGAAAACTCGGCTTCAGCTCGAATGGTTTACTTGTGTCCGCAGAGAAGGCGTCTCGGAGAGCATTGACCTGGGCATGTATCTCTGGCATAGGCCATGATGCTATGCACTGCTCCATGATTCGCATGTGACGCGCAAAGAAGTCTCTCGCATCACCATTGATCTCAGGATCTGGCGAAGTTATGGCAGCCTTGGAAGGTGTTAGACATGACATACAAACACGGCAGTAACGCTTACCAGGTGCAGCATCGTGCTTGTCAGAACACAGTATATGGCGAAGCTGATGCCGCGCTGCATGCAGAGAAGGCCGGGAAGGCCATAGTTCTGCAGTATGGCCTCCTGAAGTCGACACATGTTCTTTGCGGCGGCATGGCAAAGAAGCATGTGTTGCTTCCAGGATCCATCGTAAGTATCGGCGAGAGCGTGGAGTTGTGGCCGGTGATGCATCAAGACGCCGAGGTAATGGTAGCAATGAATATTGGCGATGAAATGTGAAGGAATCCACGGAGGTGAGGTGTCGTTTGGGTATGCGACTTGAAGATCTCGTGGCAATTCCCTAAGCCAGGCGGTGTAGTTCTGGTTGTGCTGAACGAATTCCGAATCTACTGCCCAATCCTTCTTCTGCTTTCTGAGCCTAGCATGTAGGTGGCTTGTCGCTCGTATATTCTTTGCAATACGCATGAAATACGTGAATTGGCGGGATATCCGCATCTCCGCTTCATCCAGGCCAGATGCCGCTCGAGGAACGCTGAAATCAACCGTCTCCAGCCTGACACTGAAATCGGTGCGTCCTGTACCGTTTAGTAATGCTCCGTGCGTTGGATGTGAGAAGGACTATGCGTACCTTGAGCTCCGCCGATCATGATCTCCAATATAAATAACGTATGCCATACCCTTCTTTTCGTGGCACAGTCGTACGCAGAGTCACACGATCCTCCCGTTTGGTGAAGCTCAAGATGCTCATCCAGTTCAAGATCCTTTGCCATCGCCACAAGGTTCACAACTGTCATCCACGAGCGATAGAAGTATCCTCGTTTGGGCAAAGATTCACGAGCCTTCAGGATAAGGAGCATGGCTTGAATCGTGCTGAGACGCGGAACGTCCTTGAAGCTTTCTTCGTGTTCTGCGAGAGTCAGTGCTGAAGAAAGACGGAACATTGTGCAGAGACTGACTAGATGCAAGCGCTAACCATCTATTGCCTTGCTCAGTCTCCCCTAACATAAGTGACGAGCATGCAAAGATGGCCTCCAGAAGGAGTGGTGATATGGTATCTCGATCTCGATGCCATTGCTGGTAGAACTGAGTGCGATTCACGACCGGCACGTAAGGATGGACGTTGGCGAAGAAGTAGTCGAAGTACTGAAGTGCTTGCTGTTCGAGAGGCATCATCTCTGGTGGTATTCGAACAGTAAGACCCGGAAATGTGTGCTGCGGAAGCTGAACCTCGCATTCTTCTAGAGCAGGCTCTTCCTGAAGCATTTTCTTCTGGTTCGTGATGTACGGAGCTACTGCCTCGTAGTCAATCTTGAGTTCGCCCATAGCGTTCGCCAGGTTATCCGCATTTGGGTCTGAGCGCCATACGCCGTCGATTTCGGATACGTTGTGTGAGATGGAAGGCGGTGCGGTGTATACAGATGTGCTCTGGTACTTCAACTCGGGAGCCGAGACGTTGAGCGCCGTAACAGCGCCATATTGAAGTGCGCCCTGACCCGAAGGAGGCTCCATATATGGAGCGGGTTGGTACATGCGCAGTGGATCCGTGTACGAAGCTGGAGCTGCCTGGTGATACAAGGGCTCCACTGTAGCTGAGGGGTGAGGGATAGAATGAGACATGTGATAACTGTCCACAGGGCTGATGCTACTTCCAGAGTACTCCTGAGGCTTTTGGAGCTCGAAAGTGTGGACTCCAGGAGTAGAGTCCTGATCGTAGCCCAGAGTCGGTGGAACACAGTTGAGCTTCAGCCGTGTACATGCTGCGCAAGGCCATGAGTTTGTCGTCGCGGCGTCGCATTTGATCTTTCGTCTTCTGCATCCCTCACACGCTCGCATTACTACATCACTCAGCAGCCGTTCTCATATGGATGATCGTACAAGCGATCGTACCTTTGAGCCTTTTGTGACGGTTGTGTTCGTCAACGAAGACATAATCTGCAACACGGCTTGTCAGCCTTCTGTGTCGACACAGCGACCGCAACACAAGTATCGGCGATATATTGCTTACTTCTTTGGTTCTCACGCGGCGGTGCTGGGACCGGCGCATACGTGAAGCTCTGTACTTGGGATGTTTGCGGCAGCAAAGGTCGCGCTCCACCTTCTCCGGCCATGTCGACGATATCCAGTGCCACCCGAGAGTGCGGGCGCAAACGTACGTTCCGCGGACTTTTTGCTTTGCCAGGCAGGAAAGCCTAACAGAGTACGGATGCCGTGTATAACTATGTATATGCTTGATCGCCCACGTCGGCCCGAAGCTAGGTCTGCCGCGTTCAATGTCTCCGCCGAGGCTGTCGCAATACTCCTCCTCGCACAAAACAGAGTTGGTGTTCCGCTTGCGATACTACTCCGTGATCCGACAGGTCGGAATCATCCAGCATTTAAGATGAGCTGCGAAGGCACAGAATTCCAATCGGCGCTCGCTGATCGGCGGCGGTTGCGATGCGGCTCGCGGCGCGGGCGTCTCTAGGCGGGGCACGGAAGGGACGGATGGTGTCGCCTCAGCACGACGACAGGAGCAGTGGATATTTGAGGACTCGACGAAGACCAGGCGAGCGGGATATCTGGAAGAAAAGCAGAAGAGTGAGCTTGGCATGCAGCAGGTCGTGCGTGTGCTGGGGTAAGCGCTACAATACACCGTATGTGTGCGTAGCGGTCGTGGGGGGGCAAAGCAGGGACCGCAGGTGTATGCGTGCCGTCGCTCTGGCTATGGTCCCTGGACCTTGCAAGGAGTTACTTAATGCTCAGGGCCGGGTATGGGCTGCGGGAGTGCTTGTACGGTGCTTCAGCGCGTCAGCCGGCAGGGCTGTGGAAGTGGAAGGACTCGAATGCGGAGCGCACACTCCGACGTGACGTGAGAGGACGAGACGCCCATGAAAATCCTTCCTTTCGCCCACTGCAGCAGCCCCCAGTCACTGCTCGAGGATGCGCGTGCGTGGGAACGGTGGAAATAACAGCACCACCTTGTAACAGCGCGCGATGAAAGTTGGTGGCGGCGCATCTGGAGCCACAACAGCACGTCCTACTATGATGACTGCCTCACTTAGCAGAAGCGAAGGTAGCCGACTGGCCCCAACCTTGGAAAAACGGCGAGATGCTGCACCAATTGCCGGCCGGGGTTTTGCAACACAGACACTGATCGAAGCGCTTGCTTCTGCTCACTTCCTCGGACGAGCGCCAACCACGCGCGCCCACGCCTACGCGCAAGGACGCCTACCTGCCTACAAGTCTATCCTCATCCCTGACCCGAGCGCACTGTGTGGATGGCTCGAAACACGCAGGCAATTTCGATCAGGTGCCCACCTTGGCGGCGCTGACCCCCTGGAAATAACGAGCTATATCACGTCCAGAAAGGGCAGATGTTCATGCACTGCTTCAACCCACAGGGATGACAGGTGACGATGGTTCACCGTCTGCAGATCCCCCTGGTTTGGCCGGACTGTTCTCTCGACAGGGCTAGCGACCCCTAGAGTACTATTCCGGGGATCGTGGCATGCTCATAGTCGTTGCGCCATACCTGACAGTTTGCTCACCATCACCAGCCTCGGTCGCAGAGAGGAGACTCTCGCAAGCACGATCGACATGGTTCGACGACCAAAAGCCTCACCGCTGCCCATACCATCTCGTCTTGTGAACAGTCACGCTTGCAAAGAACCTGGACAGCAAATGGATGATTGGGCATCAAAAATGGTCATCTCAGCCACGAGCGGCAGGGTCTAGGCTGTCGTGTATGTATGTGCTGTTCCTGATCGTCTGAATGCAGGTGGTGTGAGATCTCCTGCAACATTCTTTTTGCTCCATGTCCCTAGCCCGAAGCACCCCAACATGCCCATGCACGATGATACGCTTCGACGACGAGCGTCAATGCTCCGCACCGAATCATAGATGTTGCGCCCTGTTTGCTGGAGTTCTTTCTTGGATTCTAGTGGCCTTGTCAGTTCGACGCCAGAACAGTTCTGAAAGCGCAGTGTCCGTTTGTGGCTCGACGTCCGACAGTGCATGTAGGATTCACTACCTACTTACGCAATTCAGCCACGTGCTTCACCGCGCTGCTAATTCCTACTTTTACCAGGGCTTTGGGATGTCAGTGCTCTTTATGGTGCAGCAAACTAGCAGCGCCATAATGCCAAAGTGAAACATGTAGGCGGCCCTGGCGGTAGCTGGCGAGACGATTGCGCCAGGAGGCCGCCAGGCCGCTGGCTGTTTCGAAGCCCTAAAAACAGCATGCACAACATCGCACCCGAAAAGACGATATCGATTTAGGGCTACAACGGTTGAACAGAGCGCACTTGAAACTTTCGTGAAGGTGGGCCTGCTGGCTTCTGACCTGGAAGACGGCCTCCCGACAACCAATACACGCTGCGATTCTTTTTTGGAAACAATGGAATTGTCAGGTCTTACTTGCGAATGAAATTGCTTGGATCTCCCTCCGTGAACAAGCTCGGGATGTGTTTAATCGCTCAGGACTGTGATGCTGATCAACAAGGGCCTGATTAGAATTCTTGACACAACCGTAGCAGTCCTTTAGAATTTCCCAGAGCGCCTCCACGCATACAGCATGCTAAGCGCCTGTGATACGGCTTTCCCGTGACGCAAATGAGCATGGGTATTGGATTTCTAGACTCGTCGCAGTGGGGTGGTTGAGATGGCCTTCTGCGCGCAACGGTAGCATGGAGCCCGATCAGGGCATGTAACGTTGCTACATCATCGTCTCGCCTTTGTCTCACCCCTGGACGTGCTAGCACAGATTGCCAGCCCTTGTAGCGATCACACTAAGGAGAACGAGCTCGAGCGTCGAAGCAGTTTGTGGAAGGTAGAAGCGACTGAAAGGTGACAAGCCTTCCCGTGAGAACCGGCAGCGCGCAAGCCGTACAGCCAGCATGGATCCGCGTCTCGGGACGCCCGAACAGCCGGCATCCGTCAGTCAACGACACCAATTTTCACAGTGCATGCAGGTCTTGGCGGACGGGAGCGGAGGCAGTGAGGAGGCACAGGTAGTTACTCGTCAGTTGGTGATGGGAGGAAGTTGGGTCTCGGCTTCAGCCCAGCGGGTTAAGCGAGCTGCATGCAAGTATGACGTGCGGAGATTTTACCGATTGCGGGTCGCCTCCCGTTCCATGACGTCAGCCGCCCAACCGTCGCCAAGCATCGCGAACTACGCCGCACTGCATGTTGCCTCTACACACGCGCAGCTAACAGCCACGAGTTCGACCCAGCAGCAGACGACCAGTTGTTTGATTCTGCGACGACAACATGGATCCCGACAAGGACAACGCGAACCCAACCATCTTGAATGCCTCGGATTTGCCATCCCGGCGCCGTGAAGTCTCAGTGAAGAAACGCGCGGACGGTGGCACTGGGCTCTTCGACGACCTCGTCCCAGCATACAGCTATCTCAACGACTCCTTCAGCCAGATCGCCTCATCCTCAGACTCTGAAGATGAGTCATATGAAGAGATCGATGAGCAAGAGATATACGGTACGTCTGCGCCGCATGCCACTTGTCCTCCTACTATGCGCCGGCAATAAGAAAAGTTCATGCACCACAAGACCAGCCTGTCATTCTACAGTATCACCTTGCAGCGCTTAGGCGCTTATATGGCAGACGGAGAGGCCGATGGAAAGATGCAAAAGCGAATTCCAGGTCCCGCCACAATCCCATACTGACCACTCACAGACCTCATATCCACAATCTCTGATCCAGAGCACCCGCTCTCCCTGGGATCTCTCGCCGTAGTCAACCTTCCCGATATTCACATTAGGCAGCCATCGTCGCCGAGCTCCCGCATCAGCACCGTACTCGTTGAGATTACCCCAACAATCACGCACTGCTCGCTTGCCACCGTCATTGGGCTGGGCGTGCGTGTGCGTCTGGAGCAGGCGCTGCCGCCAAGGTTCAGGGTTGATGTTCGCATCAAAAAGGGTACGCACAGCACTGACGAGGCGGTCAACAAACAGCTCGGAGACAAGGAAAGAGTAGCTGCTGCACTAGAGAACGGCACCTTGATGGGGGTAATTCGGAAAATGCTCGAGACGTGCGAATGAACTTGGTTGAGCTGAAAAATGATGCATAATGGTTGAAGATCTACAATGCTGTGTGACAGTGCTTTGTTAAGCGCGTACTGCTCCTGACGACCGATGGGGCTGGTACTGGCTGGGATCACCATATCAAAATGTTGGTGAAAGTGGAACTTCACGGAATGGTTCGGTTTGCACACTTTCGCTCCGCAGTTCGCCCTCAAAACGGTCTGGTCCCTCGTTCAGCTGTCGCAGCGAGGCGAGCTGCTAGGGTACGGGAGCTTGGTCACCCGCATCCGGGGCTGGACGGAACGGGCGTGGGAGCTCTCGGCAAGCATTGACAGTGGATCTTTAGTATCACGCATTGCCGCTGTGAACGGCGAGTCCCGTGTACACGAGACATCGCCAGGTCGCTCTCCTCGGAGAGGAGCACGATCTCTCGATCTTTGGTGCAGGAAGACAGTCACGCGCGATGGTCGACGGATTTTCAAGTAACAATCTCAATTTGATAGGCCGTAAAGCCTAGGACAATCTCGTTACTGTGCAACATCTCCCGGTGACGCCTTGATATCGATTTGCATATGCGATTTTTTCACATCCCCCACTCGTCAGGGATGACAAGTCGATCTGACATTAGCTCGAACAGGGCGTCGTCCGGTTGGAAACGCTCAAGCTCGAGTTATACCGCAGCAAACTCGTCTTCCCCATGGTTCGTCTCGTCAACCCTATCCGTGGTGCCTCTTTCCCATTCGAACTCTACGCCAATGCGTGCGAATGTATCCTTCAAACTCTTCAACTCTTCCCTCAACTCCTCCTCCCGCGCTCTCTCGGGAATCCAACAGATTTCTATGGCACGGACGCTTTTCAGCTTGGT
>JAKLMF010000679.1:0-11508 GCA_022813555.1 Botryosphaeria agaves | reverse complement strand
GAGTTTCTCCTGAATACACATGTGGCAGGGCAGTCACTCTAGCCAGGCTGCCCTCCACGGTCCTGGGCTTGAGCCAAGAGTCAACTCTGCTAGATGTTATTCTAGTATTCCTATCATCTCTCATACTTTGGAGCCAAAGTACATCGTCGATGCGCCTTAGAGCTAAGAACAGCTACGCTGCGAACGCAACTTACCCACTGCTATAGTGAGCAACCTCTTGACTCGACACCCAAACAGTGTTAACACACTTCACGGACGACCTAGGAGGCTGCTCATGCGCAAGCACGACTCAACGGAACCTGTCGCGAACATTTTCAACCTCGAAGGGAATAGAGACGAAACTCATCCGACGCTCAACAGGGCCGAGCAGGATGAGGAGGAGTTGCCTGAGGCGTACATGCCCAAGTGGCACGCACATCCCATGCCAGCGCCACAGTACCAGCGGAACGTTCAGCGAGCCCAACATCTTATACATACGGACGCAAGGTACAAAGACCGTCAGGCATGCACCATCGCGACTTCGTCCTCTTAGGCTCGCAAAACCGTTAGCCAAAACCCTCACCACTACAAATCGAACGCCTAAAGCTAGAGCGAGGTAGCCCACGCTATAGCAGTTCATCGATCCTACTACTAAGACCACAACGGCGATTTCGACAGTCGAAAACGTCGTCTTCCGTCAGTTCCCTACTACAACGCAACCTGAATCGTCCAGCGAGCGCAGTGCGTCACACATACGGGAGCGGAGTATTAGGCCCTAGTGCACCGCCACGAATTGGCCCACGCATCCGTATCGGTCATAGTGAGGGCGGAGTTGCTGTGGATAGGCTGTACTCTAGGAGTTTTGTAAATGTGGATCATAGGAATTACGGTTAGTGTTCTCACGATCGAATCAAAGAACTACTAAGGTATAAGCCACCTAGCTATAGCTATAGGCGCTCGATTCATAAGGATGAAGACATTAGCCAGCGGGTTTGCGGGCCCGTGAGAATGAAGTAGCAGTAGTGGCACACAGCAGCCCTGGTTTGTGAGCCTTGACCCATCTCGGTGAATAGGAAGCAAGGGTGGTCATGGAGACAAGACCAGCTATCTGTGCCCACAGTCCTTACTCAGCGGCGGCGAACATACAGAAGGCCGCCTTGGTGGAGGGCGTGTTGCCGGAGCTCACTCTCGTGGGGGTCTCCACCACGTACTCTAACTAACAACCTATTTCTAGAGACCTCAAGTTAGACGGGTTTGATACCAAGATCAACTGGCCATGATCGTCGAAATCAACAAGGAGGATTACTGCTAGGCCTGAGTTGAAGAGCTGTGGCATGACTGTAGATTCTTTAAGTGCAATCGTAGTCGGTAGGTTTACGTTTGTCGAGCGGTCACTTCAGGCGGAGTGGCTATGCTTCCCAGATTCGCTAATAAATAGAATTTATTACGGTACGCTTGGTATCCTGAGTAGTCTAGAGACGAAGTATGGCTTGGATGTTTGTCAGGGAAGGAGCAGTGGGATGAGAAGCAGGAGTATACCGTGTATATGTAAAGTGTTTCTTCATAGCTTCTATCACTTTTCTCACCCACCTCTTGACAATGTCCCCGTTTTATTGAGGACTTACCCGTGGTGCGAACGCAAATTTACTGGCTAGAATACTACCAGACACTCCTGGCATTGACACCCTGCCGTCCTTTCGAGGAACCGCTGTCCTGCCGAAGTCCAAGCTTCTCACTCGCGGGAACAAGACACGTGTAGCACAACCAAACAAGAAACCGAAATAATCTCAAGTGAAGAGATGTCGTCGATGTCCCAACCATCCTCAACTCCATCGATCATCGCCAACACATACATTATCTCTGCACTCCCAAAATCCGCAGACCGATGCTCTCACGCTCAATACCCCGTCGAGCCCACAACCACAACCCTCCCTACATCGCCCGTACCATCCACCTAGCCCCACGACCACCACTCCCTCCACCTCATCCCCCTCCCCCCCCACTGCACTCAAACCATCCACACCAACCCCACCACCCCAACCACGGCCGCCACCCCACTCCCCCTCCTCCCGGCCCCCACTCTCGCGCCCGCCCCCCGGCCAATAAACCCTTCCCTCAACTCCCCCGTGGGCTGAGAAATCGTCGGCGTAATTACGGTGTGTGTGGTACTCGTAGTCGTCGTAGTCCGGTAGCGCGAGGCGAGGAGGGGTGGGGGGATGGCGCCGCCGACGACGGGGCTGCCGATGGGGGTTGGAAGGGGGTCTGCGGCGGCGGGGGAAAGGAAGAGTGATGGGAGGATAAAGGAGGTGGTGGTGGGGAGGGAGGAGCGGGGGTGGAGACGCATGGTTGGTGAGGTCGCGGATGATAGACTGGGGGGAGATGGGTGGTGGAAGGGTGGGGATGGATGGCGGGATGGGGTAGGATGGGAGAAGGAGTAGTATTAAAGTAGGAGTAGGAGTAGTAACTGCTGTTCCGGTGCGTGCTTGGTAGACGAGAGATGTTTGGCGCGGTGTGAGGAGACAGGTGTGGGAAGGCGACGTCGAGTAACAATTAGTGTGCGGTGAGCGACAAGCAAGACGACGATGGCAAGCGAAACCGGATCGAGAGAAGCGATGGGAGATAAACGTGCTGGTAAGACGCTTCCGACTTGCTGTGCCATGCTGTGCTGCAGGCAAGCTGTCTTTAGACGCCGGGCTGTGCACACTGCCTATGTGCGGCACAGCTAATATCGCAAGGCGCAGCTGTTGCACAAACGCTCCTCTTGTTGGATATCGGCTCTTTAAATCTTGCGATTGAAGAATGAGAGGTTGAGAATGCGTCGAAATATGATCTTGTTCATGCACAGTATTCGCAAGTGCGTGCCTATTGGCTTTGTAGCGGTATTGTCTCACGGATGCAAATGCAACGGAAGAGCAGCAAGGAACAAATGCATCAAAATGGAAGGCAGAGTTAATAGAATGCTTGAGTATGACTGGATTTTGCTCTTTACATTAATGCATCTACAGCGCACTCAGTCACGTGCTTGTAGTAGCAACACGTTGCCATGAGCCTCTCTATCGCCGTTGATCTGGAATGCACCTTAGAACCAGACACCATGCGTCTGCATGCAATCCTTACGCCACATTCGAATGAATTTCATAATGTTTCCCACCCTTCCCCGTTCACCAATCCTCCTCATCCTCATCATCTGCAACACAAAGTCAGCAAACCCCATTCCAACATCTCCTCACACCCCCCAAACAAAACGGAAATCTCCACACTCACCACTATGGCTAACCTTACTCTTCCTCGCGGCCAGCGCACTCGCCAACGCCCCCGCCAACCCTCCATCCCCCCCCGCACCACCAGCAGCCGCCGCCGGCGCCGAGTTCGCAGCGGCAAACCCCGGCACCGCCGCGGTGCTGCGATCCCGCTTCTCCGCGTCGCTGACCTTCTTCAGCCTCGCGCCGCCCCGGATGTCCGCGAGCAGGTTGTCTCTGCCGCCCGCGGGTTTGGGGAGTGCAGGCGCTGCCGGTGCGGCGGGACCGCGTCCTGGCGGGAGGGGAGGTGGTGGCGGGGCGGCGCCACCCATGGGTGGGAGAGGGGGAGGGGGAGGTGGTGCACCGCTTGAGGGGAGGGGTGGTGGGGGCGGAGGACCGGAAGTTGCGGGTGGTGGAGGAGGTCGGGAGATGGTTGGGAGGGGTGGTGGTGGGGGAGGTGCGTTGGTACTCATTGGAGGTAGTGGAGGCGGTGGAGGGGGAGCGGATGCTGCTGGTACCCCTGGCGCTTTTGGAGGGAGTGAAGGCGGGAGGGGCGCGGCTGACGGAGCTGCGTCTCGAGCTGGGGGTGGAGGCGGGACGGGACCGCGGCTGGGGGGTGCGGGAGGTACTGGAGATGAGCGTTGACCTTGAAACGATGGCGGACCGCCGTATCTGGAGGCAGAGTCCTCTTCGATGGGAGTTTTGGGCGGGCGGGGAGGAGGTGGAGGACCCGGGTTTGCGAGGCTGTTGGACGAGGCTCGTGCCCTTGCAGGCTGTGCAGGCACGCTGGTGACTGCATACTTTCCGGCATCTGCGAGGGGCGGCGGAGCGCGGAATTTCGGACCTGGCGGAGGTGATGGCTGCCTTGGCGGTGATGGAGTAGGACTAGGTGATGGCGGCCTCTGAGCGGCGCCCCCTCTTCTCGCCGGTGGAGGTGCTGGAGGCGGGCCTCTTCGCGAAGCTGATGTGCTCCCGGTGTTTTGTGGGCTCAATTGGTGCGCTATGGGCGGTGCGCCAGGTGGTGGAGGCGGAGGTGCCTTCCCTTTCCGATCGTCTCTTTCTTCTGAAGCGCTCTCGGTAGCCTTCTTCTGTGCAATATACATCTTGATGAAGTCTGCATGTTCCGCTATTTGATCCTCCGTGATACCCATACCACGTAACTCGTCCAGTAAAGAAGGATTTAGAGAGTCTATTGTTGTGCTTCTAGTTCGGGCCGGGCTCGGTTGGGGCGGTAGGAGAGGTGAGCTGACTGGCGCGTCTCTCGGCGGAATGATGGATTGGGGGGGCGGTTGTTGAGACGCGGATGAGTGTCTATGGCCAAAGAATCCACCCAGAATACCGCGGTGTCCTCCGCTTGTCGTCTGTCCAGCCGCAGGCGTCCCTGCAGCGCTCCCGAACGGCTTCCTTTGAGTGTTCTTGTGCGCATTTTTCTCCCGCTCATCCACCTTCTTTCGGAATGTTTTTGCTTCTTTCTCATCTGCAAAGGATAGTCCAGCCAGGCACTCCTCAAGCTCGAAAGTGTGGAAGAAGGTGCGGTCTTGGTTGTAGGAGAAAGTGTCATATATCTCTTGATCCCATATTACACCTCGGTTTGAAGGCTGGTCCAGTCAGTCAAGCGCACTCACTATTCTGATAGAAATGATGTAAGTGACGTACAGATATATCAACCAGCTTTATCCAAAGGGTATTGCCGACTAAGTCATTCGCCAGTACTGCGGCACCTTGGAGACCTGTATACGTCCATCTTTGCCTATTCGGATAGGCAATGTATAGTCTAGCTACGGCCACAGCATGGATCTTGTTGGAGGCTTTGGGGACTGTTCGCTTGACGGTCTGCTTGTCCTCATCGGACAGGATAGAAGGCATTGTAAGACTTTCGCAAGGTACTCAGATCCCCGCCCGGAAAGCTGAGGTCAGCTTCAGTAGTTGGCCGTCCCCAAACGAATGTACATGGAGTTGCGCTCGAAGGGTTGCGCCGGTAGTTCCCGCGTGTTGTTGCGATTGTTGGCGAATTGTATGCGAGTGTCTCTCAACCTACACTGTGTGGTGTTAATGCCTGTCGGTAAAGTGATAAATAGCAACTGCGAGAGGCGTTGGCTATTTAGTGAATTGCGTGTACCAGCTCGCCGCAGCAACGTAAGTGAACGCTGCGGCCCGGTATCGTGTCTTGGCACCGCTTATTCAGCCGACTTCAGGCAGGAAGGTCGTTGCATTCCGCTCTGCGCCTATACGAGGACCTACTATTTTGACTAAGGTCGGGTATCGTGTTCAAGTGTCAAGGACTTGAAGGGTGGCACTGAAGTTCTCCGTCTCGTTCTCGCACAAAATCTATCACACATCCGAGGAAAGCTTGATTCATGTGACCTGTACTTTGTTCCACTCAGTCTATCTACAACATCCCATACAGCATGCGAGGGAGCGTTTGTATCCAATGAGGATGAAGGCAACAAAAACGGAGCTGCATTTCACTTTGCTATCACACGTTTCCAAACGACCAGCGGGGAAGAGAGAGAACAAGAGGCTTGCAGCCAGAGGCACATAGTGAACAAATGTAAAGAGTTCTGGAGAAATGCGAAACTCGTGAAATGTTGCGTTCCATACGATCAGTGCCGTTTGGCAATTATGTCTTATCATATAAATCTCAAGCGCAGACCCCCATACCTAGAGGTGAACCGACTGCCTGGTATACTCCTCCAATGCCCTTCGCTCTACAGTCCCAGAGGGTTCTGCCCTGTCTGCTCCTTCCCGCCGATCTTCTCGTCTCCCTTCTTCTGGTCATCCACGCTGCCGGCGACGGGGTCTAGTACCGGCTTCGTGACGCCACCGACGGTGCTGGTGACGGGCTTGGTCACCGCGCCCACGGCCGCTCCGACGGGGGAGAGCGCCTTGCCTGCGACGTTGCCGACGGGGTCGAGGATGCCGGAGAGGAGACCTGCGGGGGGATTAGCTTGGTGGTGTTGGCTGAGGAAGGCTGGAGGAGTTTGTGGAGGGAGATGGGAGGATCGTAGGGGTGATTGGAGAGGTGGTGGGGAGGAGGATGCGTACCCTTCTGCCTTTCTTCACCTCCTTGGTCAGCCATTGTTTATGTGTGGTTGGTAATGTCTTGTGTCTTGAAGATGGAGCAATACTGGTGAGCTGCTAGGTCTCTGGGACAATGCTTTGTATACAGAGGAGAGATGGATGCTATGGCAGCTTTAAGTACGCGCGTGTGCTTCCAAGGTCGCAGGCACCCGCAGGCACCTTGACTATGACGTCGATCAACGGATACTGGCAGCCCTACCGGCCCGCTTTACGCGTGGATCGGGCTAGGCGGAGATCTTGTGTGAACGTTCAGAGACGTGATATGCTTTCTACGAGCAACTGATATGCAACAATTACTAGAGAAATATCTAACCTATCGCGATCTGCTCTCAACTGACTCCCAAAATTAGGGAATGAAACCCCGATATTGTCAAGGCCTGTACACAGATGTGGAGGCGATGAACGGTCATTCAGATAGGTATTAGTTTCCTGCCGTGCCGATGTTTCAAGATAATATATTATCTACCATCCGTGGAGAATAAGAAGCGCGGAACTGCGCGTTGTAATTATTAAGTGCTTCGTACACTAACTACAACATCAAACCCGGCGCTTCTCCCACGGCTCCTAACACCACGATACAGGCGTTATCCTTTCATGTGGTCATTAATCTACATGGGACGCGCTTCATCCGCTTCATTGCTTGCTTCTGAGAGACCTTGCCTGTGATCAGCTGGACTGCAAGATTCTGTTGTAGGTTTCCGAGCGACCTTACTTCTTCGAGGTGCATGTCGGCCCAACATATAAGATGCGGCAGACAGGAATATACCAGCAACCCCCATTACAATCGAGATGATGGCCTCAGCCGAGAGACCTCGTTGGTGGACATTGGCTGACTGGAAGACAGTGGAAGTATTCGAGGAAGGGGTGCCTGCAGTCAATGTTGCGAGCGTTGAGGTCACTGGGATTAAGGTTGCAAGTTAACACACATAGAATAGAGAAGGGTACAGCAAGGAGTAGTGTAGGCTTACTGTTAAGGCACATGGTGACTTCTACTATGGCAAAGAACTGAACGTAAAGAACAACTTGGAGACCGACTGAGACTGACGTTCTGAACAACGGTGGAGGAAAGATATCGAAGGACTTGACTTGCTCCGGTAGCTTTTAAGTGAAGGAAACCCTCAGACGAGCGTCAGGAAGTGTCACATGCATTACGAGAATCTTTAGGAATGTGGCGTTTAATTCTAAAGAAGAAATGATACGTACAGGAACTGCACGATGAGAGGGCTTGCAAAACAAGGACCGACAAGAAATAAAGATTTAGGAACTGCGAAGGCTGTTGATACAAACTGCTTCTGAGTGCTCTCAGACAAGCCATCGACTCGAACAGTTGTCACATTAGTAGGAACGACATTGGTTCCTAAAAGCTGTGCACCCAGCTTCTGACAGGCCATATCGACAACCCCTGTCATTGGCGGGAAGATCAAACGAACTGCTATATTCGCTATTCAACTTCCGGTGTGGCTACAGCCAGCGTTGCCTGAGTAAAGGTCGACGATGACCGTGTCATTAGGAACAGAGAACAAGGCGACGCATGATGCTTCCTCCTAACGATTCCTAACTCCACGACATATCTTCCTAGCAGCTAACCCACTGCAGTTAGCTCAGTCTGGGGTGTCTGCATGCATAAAGAGCTTATATCTCGGCCAGTGGTTGGCAGCGATGGATTCCTAAAACTTGCAGCAGCTGAGCGGACTGCACCTTGGATGGCTCCTGAAAGAGAACGTAACGATTGAGCTGTCCTGCCACACTGCAAATTAGGAATGGCAGTCTCGTCCGCTTTACATACAAAGCACCTGTCACCTGCTAGCAGGAGTCTCTGCACGTTCTTTTCCTCTACTCACAAAGGAGAGCGATCGCATTCTTCCTCATCACCAAGATGAATATATTTGATGTGCATCACGCACCCCACTATTCAGACGTACTCACATACGAATATATAGAGATCTTTAAGGAGTAAGTCAACTGTTATGAACAACGCAAGCGTCTTCTCTGATTAGTTCCAGTGGGAGCAGCTCTCGAGGCATATCATACGGCCAAGGAGTATACCCAGCTCCGGATGAAACTGTACCAAAAGATCACGCGTTCTGCGCCACAAAGAACCGTATACAGCAAAGCGTGGAGGTCCAGGTCTTGAGCGATGATTTGCTTGGGTTACTCTGGAAGGTCTTGCCCAAGGTTACCGTTTTCAACCTTCCTACTCTATCACGATCCTATGACTCCTTGGAATGCTGCCTCCAGAGTGAAGAGTCAAACCAGAGGACGAAAGCTACTAATGAGCTGAGGCTTTTGGTTTGCGACTTTCTTCTAGGCCGCAAAGTTTTCGACGGGTTCGGAACAGAGAAATTTCTCAGGCGTGGGAATCTCTCCGCCGACCACTGGGCAGCTATCCGAATTTGGTCCTTCCAGAGCGACCTCGATGAGATCGATGGATTCTTTTGGAAGTCTCTCAACTATCTTCCAGGACGGAATTACGACAGCCTAGCCTTCATTAATGACTCCACAATTGGCTTGCGCACTGCAGTCGGTCGTAGTCCTCCTGAGTTAGTTTACTTTCTCGCGCGGCAACTCTGTCTCAGAGGGGCGCGTGAGTTAGGTCAGTCTGGTCTGGATATACTGAACAGCGCCTTAATTACAGCCGCTGAAAACGGTCACCTCTACACTGTCGAACAATTGATACATTCTGGGGCAGATGTTAACGCCTGTTATAACGGGATGTCTGTATTGAAAGTTGCTGCCATTTGGGGACACGGTCGCGTTGTTCGCTGTCTTGTGGCGAATGGCGCAGATCCCAACGGTGGTGACGGGACTCCGGTGCTGGCAGCTGAAGACGCCGGGCACCATGATATCGTTGAGTACTTGATTCTGAAAGGTGCATATCATCCTTCGTTTCACGCTGCTGCTGATATGGAGCGCACTCTGGCCACGAACAAGCGGGAATTGAGGCGCCTTCTTCACGACTCATTTGTAAACTTTCATCAGGAATTCCACGCATGTTTGCAATCGTCCTCGCTACGCGATTCCGCATTTAAGGCGTTGCTGGAAGGGCGCGGTAAATACGAACAGGCTTGGAAGGAGGGCATGACTGCAATACGACGGATCCAGAGAAACAAACGTCCAAAGAACTTGAGACAAGTTCTCAGTTGTTTACAGGTCGCAACCGCGATGCGGACGGTAAACAGTGGAACCAATGAGACATCGGTTGGTATCTGTGTAGACCAAGAGTACGTTTACCGACATTGCTGACTACCTTATGGGCTTGATTCATCTTCAGCGGAGTGGCAATGAACATGGTTAACTCTGATTAGATTCATCGATGATCTGGATCGTTGGAAGAGGATTTCACCTAAAGGAGGCTGGGACTTGTACGATCAAGTCATTGACGCAGTCTGGCGCAAGCCCCCAAACGTATCATTCCTTGATACGGACTCCAACCGGAACAAAGACGATCTTCTTTACATCAAAAGCCTGGTTTCAAGCTTGGTGTCTGAGACTGGAAGTTCCATAAGGAGCGAAGCATCCACCGACTCAGGCGACCACAGATTGGATGAAGTACACCGCCGCTTTGCAGTACCAGGTTCTGTCCAATATTCTCAGGTTGCTGAGGACCCGATGACCACCGCAGCCTCGACTGTGTCTACGCCGCTGCAGGAATGGGAGCCCGGTTCAGGATTACCATCGGAGGAAGTCCTTTCGATCATGTGTGGAGCTATCTGGGGAGTGATATTGGCCTTCTTGCTGCGTATGTAAACCATCCTTGCGTTGCTGGGGTTCTCTGACTTAAGTGATCAGTGTTGCGCGGCCTTACATCGTCATTAATTCTGTCGAGCCTTGCCATCGCTCGTGGTACCGAGTGGCTAAGTTATGAGCAACGTCATATATGGATTCTTCTTCTGTATCTCGGCCTGTACCAGTATGCTTCCCACATCATCCCACTAGATTTGCCACCGCAAGCGGTCAATTATACCCCAGCAACAACAATCCCGGATCCGTTTAACACTTCTGCGGTCAATCCCCAGTACAATATTCCAGAATCTCGAGGTTTAGGTGCCACCTCGCCGGATTGTAGCTTGCCACAGCAAGAGATACAGAGCTTGCTGTTAACGCCAGTTGGTGTTACATCCGATATCTCGCAGGCCTCAGACTTAGGTTCTACCTCACGGAATCATAGCTTACCAGAGCGACCGGTCAGCACTACTCCGGAAATGACAGACAAGAACCTGTTGCCTGAAATTTTGTGGATGCGAAACTTGGATTTCGATCGAATGGAAGCAGGGTCGCCACAGCAAGCAACTTACAGCTCTGAGGAAATACCAGTCGGTATTCCAACCGATGTTTCGCGGACTTCCAACCTGGTTCTCAGCCCGATGGAGACTACCCAGGAACCATCCCAGACGTAAGCGGTCCCAGCAGTTGACACGCAAAGAACCTTAAAATCTAACATCATGCGCAGCCCGAGCCTCCACTACTCGTCATCCAGCCCCAGTACCACGCAGTTACCTACCCCCGCCGCTACCTCAAGCGTCAAGCGACGGTGCCCAGAGTGTAACAGGAACTTCTCCAACACCGGCAATTTGAACAAGCACCGAAAATCCACACATCCGAACGGACCACCAAAGAGGTTTCCATGTCGCAATGCGCACTGCAAGAGAACGTTGAAGGACAAGTGGTACCGGGGTGAACACGAGAAGAACCGTTGCCCGTTCAGAACCATTCGAGAAAGGAAGCGTGCAATAGCCTACAAACCTGCTTCTTGTGTATCAGGTTCGGCAAAGTGAAGTCTGGAGTCAGCTGCTCAGCCGGCTATCTCATTTTTGGCGTTCAGGATCATGCTTCATGTATCCCTACGTTCAACTGGCGCTCGGACGTTGTTTCTGATACCATTGCCACATTGGATGTGCGGGGAGCGTAGCGCTTGCTACTAGAGCAGTTTCACACAATACGAGACCTTTCTTTATAACAAGCTGGATCTTGATTTGGCATCTCTCATGCCCCAGCGCTTGCAACTGACACCCAGGGCTCCTGCTAACCACCATTGAGCAAGTAGCAAGATACTGTAGACAAGTGACCTGGGGCGAAGTCCTTCTCGGGGTTGACCTCCTCCAGGTCATTAAACCTTACTACTGCTTCGCCCACAAGTCTTTGTATCTCCTGGCCAACATCGTCATCGAAATAGCGATCCGCCAATTGGACGGTCGCGCGGATGTTGAGG
>JAKLMF010000678.1:1128-11512 GCA_022813555.1 Botryosphaeria agaves | reverse complement strand
GTCCGGGATTGTGCATGGTTTCACGACCTTCTGGTCCAGCAAATCGCTCTGGAGTTGAGGCTTGGACAATGGGGCAGAGTTAAACGACTAACTCATGTGAACTCTATCTGTAGTGAGTTCATCGTAACTGGTTTTCGTTGCTGAAACTTTGAAGGGTAGTTGGGGTGGCGGAGGCGGTTTGTAGGTATCTATCCTCAAAGAATGCGTTATCATTGAGGAGTGCAGACCTCAGAGGTAGAGTGTTCATGTCCTGCTGTGAGCGTCGTCAGCTCACTTCTGATTGGCGCACGTGAAATTCCAGCCTCGCCGACGGCATACTGTGCTGAGTCAGACCGTGTGCTGCTTCCATCCTTTCATCTGTGATAAGGGAAATCTTCTGGTCGATGGGATTGTGCGGAGATGGCTTCTTGGACATTCGCGGCGGCTTCACTCGCGTGCCGTCATTGAGCAAAAGAGCTTGTGAAAGAGTTAGGAGTGAAAAGGTCAAGTGAATAGGAACACTAGTGTTTCCGACTCCAAGTCCTCCCATTACTCTTACCGTCTTCTGCAGTTCTATTATCTTGATGAGTTGAAGACCCGTCACTTCAATTAGATGTCACATTGTATTGAAGTGAATGAACATAAACTTCACCATAGCTTCATTCACTTCGTCCATGCAGGTGGGTAATTGAAATTTCTTCTCTCCTGGTAGTCCTGTCCTCCTAAACGATCCCTCCATACGCTCACGCCAACAGCTTCTTCAGCAGGATTTCTTGAGCTTCCAGATCGCTCCCCATACCACGAATTTGACTCTTCAATCACAGCATCAGTATGTGGCTCATCAAACCTATCTTTGCATTCAGCGCCTTGGCCGCCTCAGGCAGTGGCATTCCCACAAGAGCGACCATCATCAAGGGTGAGGTCGGTGCCGCAATGCTTCCACCAAACTCAACCTTCCAGTCTCGCCAAATCACTCAGCCGATGGGAACAGTAAGTGACACCCGCTGAATTGCGCTGTCCAGCACTAACTTGTCAATTCTCCCAGGTCACCATCTGCACTGGCCGTTCGTACAATCTCTTCTCTGGTGTTAGCGAAGTCTCACATCTAGGCAGACAGCTTCACCGGCCACTGTGGCCAGATGGTCGAGCCGACATTCCACTGCATCAACATTCTCGGAGTGTCACCAGACGTGGACTGGTACGTAGATACCCTCAACAATTACGAATGCGGCAATAGGCTGATCACACCCCCATCGTACAGGACTGAAGACTGGGACGCTCAATACAGCCCCTTCATCTTCGTTCCTACCGTCCTTTCCTTCGGACCTGATCCAGGCCTGAGCTGCACTCTCTACGCGTAAGTCACCTGATTTTGTCCGTTTTAGGCGCTCCTGCCGGTAGAAGAAAATGCTGAGCGTTGTGTCGACAGAGACATCGGATGCCGCCCCGGCTTGGGCGTCTCAGATAGCTGGGTCTCTCCCGGTGGCGATTCGGACATCTTCACCATTCCGGAGATCGAGAACCTGGGCCACAACAATGGGATGAAGTTCGGCCCGCTCAGTTATGTCTGCTTCACCTTCGGGCCGACAATGGCTTGATGGCATACATCGTGAGGAGTAGCAGGGTCTACGGTTTCGGCGGCTAGATTCTTGATCTCTTCTTACGGCGCTGGGAGTTTTCTCGGTTGTTGTGTACGTGCTGGGCTTTCTTATGGCATCTCTCCCGCTAAAAGAGCGGTAGAGAGAGGAGTATGGGATTTCCATCTAGCCTTGACGTAGGCAAGGAATTGAATTTGCATGGAACCCGTAAGCTCAATGGGTTTCTCGATATTCCCCTCGAGTCTCTCCCATTGTGTTTGTGTCAGCTGATTCTGGGAATGCTACCTCCAACAACTCATACCACACCGAGGCCGAAAGAACCATGCCGTGGAAGTATGAGTTAGGCAACAGTGTCGGCACATGACGCTTGGTTGGTGCTTGCGTTGTCAAAGTCACTGCTGGTTCATATTCTGCGGCATGCATCGGTCGTTTTTCTCCGTTGTAAAGGCCCATGTTTCATCTCTATGGTTGAGAATGGATCAGTTCTTTGCCGTGGAAGGAACACTCGCAAGCCACTAGCAATATTGGTTTATATTGCATTGCCGATGGTACCTGCTGGCCGTAATTTCTACCTGCCCTGCGCATGTCCGCCAAACACGATTAAAACACATTGCTTCGCGGATAAAACGAAATGAAACTGCCTATCAGAATAGAAACATAACTAACTCAAATTGAATCAGTGCATTGTAGGAAAATCTCGTCGTATCACGTGTCTTATTTTCGTTGTCATTAAATGATTCGAGACATAATACAGAATTTCGAAAATCCAGCAACATTCCCTCCAGAACTAGATAGATCATGCATCTACAAAACTTGAGAATATAGTCCCGACAGTAGTCATTGGAGTGCTTGTGTTCCTCAAGGTTGACTGTGTTTGGGACGTAGCCACCCGCTCAGGTTTGATGGATGAAGTACTGGAGATACAGTCGCCGGAGGAGTGATCTTCTATGATATCTCTCGTGCTATCTGTGGTCACGGTATGTTTGGAAGAGGTTACGGTGTGTGTAGAGGAAGCTGTGGATGCGGTAGATCCGGTCCTTGTGTGGAGTCGCGGGTCCGTTTCCTTGCGGCGTTTAGGTACCGCGTTGACTCTTTGATGAGGATGACACTGCCATAAATCAGCTAAGTGAAACCATGAACAGATCTGACTGGACCCGATGATAGATCCGCTGACAACAAGGAAACGATGCCGCAAGACGAACCTTGTAAGCGTGCCTGAACCACGTAGTGCCCTTTTTCTTGCTGCTCACAAGAGCAATCCACTCCCCACATGTCCCGCACAGCCCCTCCCACGCGTCTATGTTCCCTTGCTGACGCCGTGTTTCCTGCGGCCCCTGAAACGCAACGCCAGTCGCGTGGCTCACACCATGAGCGAAGGACTTGTCGTACCAGAACGCGCTATTCTTCAACACTAGCCAACGGCCGGGCTTGCACAGGCCGCACCAGCCTTCGCGCTTGTTGCCATTTCCACGGACCCATCGTGGTGTGTATAGATCGCCACTGAATCGAAGGTCCTGCTCATGAGGCATGAGATCGGGTTCAGCTGGATGCATATCGGAGTCTGGTGGATCCAAAGGCTGATCGTGCAGGGACGAGTACAGATCAGGCGGATCGCAATGGTCTTTGAAGTTTGTCGAGCAGCCAGCGGAGCCTTTCGCCCTGCTTCGTTGGACGCCAACTGGTTGTTGGGAAGGAAGAGGGCGCGGTATCCGGTACTGAGGTACTTGTTCGTTTGAACAAATTGGCTGTAGACGATGCGAGTATGAGTCTGATATATTCTGGTTTTGTAACGAACAACTGATTGCACTCTGGGTGGCACGCGCTTGATGTGCGTTGGTATAACCGGCTTGTGATCCGCAGAACGAGAACTGATCTTGAGTCTGATAGGACTGGTTATGCTGCGAACTACATGGGAGCGATATGGCTGCGAATGTGCCAGTAGACCACCGCTTACTCCGGCCACTATCGATCTTGAATGGTGAGGAGCGCTTATTTGTCTGCTGAACTGGGGAGGCCTGATACCGGGCTGCGCTTTGAACGGTTCCGAGGTGTGAGCTCACTGGTGATGCGTCCGGCGGCGAAGCTAGTTGTATCTGATCCAGGATACTCCAAGTATCACCGTCCGAAGGATAAGAAGGCTCCTCTGGGTTCGACACATCATCCTGTGCTGCTGGCTCCTTTGAGCGTCCCATGCTCTCTACTGAGCATTCAGAGACTCGTCTGGTAGAACCGTTGTTAAGTCCGGCTTGACTGTCATTCAGATTGAAGAACACAGGTTGACCCGCGTCGAATGCCTGCATGTTTCCGCCGTTGCATACTGTGTCCTCAAACTCTGACATATCTGGGTCCAACTCAGCTACTCGAACATTACTGAGCGATTTTCGGTCGAATGAACCTGTCACAACTCAATATATGCTCCCGATAAAGCAGGGAACGAACTTACTCCAATCAAATGTAAATTGCTGTGACAAGTCGTGCGTATCGTACCAATTCACACTGTAGTCCTGAGTAGCTTCGCGGACTGAAGCCGATGTGCACGATGTAGGCAGTATTGTGGGCTGGAGTGGACTGTAAAAGTCGGTGTGCTTGATAGCATGAGGCGCATGCAAAGAAGAAGGTGAGTCAAATGCCGGTCCCGACCACGTGGCGAGAGGTCGTGCTGGTCCGCAGCTATGGTGCATTGGCTGTTTCCGGGGAGGGTGCGATGGGACTTTCCCATGCGAGTACATTACGGTCGGTGCATAACGGTCGTGGTAATGATTTAGAGAATAGCCTCTATTCTGCGTGGTCTGATAGCTATATACAAATCAGCCTACGATTGAGCATTTGCGAACACTCAGCCCCTCGCTATTTCGTTGACTGAAACGTACTGCCGCACCGCATTGAATTCCATTTGAGGCCTTGATTTGTCAAGAAAGCCTGTCACCACACTGTAACGCCTGTTTCGGCAATATCGTCAGACCGGAATGGACACGCATGACCGTGCTGAAGCTGAGATAGTCGTGGTGCGTCAATGATGTGCCGTCCTCGTGGAAGGAAACGAAGCAAGGGCGTCGGCAGTCCCGATAAACTTACAAGGCGGAGCGGGCCAGAGCGAGAAGGGATGGACAACAGCTCCAGGAATGTCAACGTTACTATAGTATTTCAGCTGAGCAGCATGACACCTGATCTGGGAGTACCACTGAACTGGATAGAGGAATGTGTTCAACACGAGTTCAAGGCTATCAAGTAGGGAGAGGGTCCGTTCCACCAATCAACACGAGGGTGTAGCGTCAGGATCAAGAACTCAAGAAGCCAAAATAGGAGACGTACAGTTGAACGGAGCTCAAGATATCTATAGGACCGAGAGATGTATTGGAAACACGCGCATCAGTACGATCGAGACAGGCAGATGAACGTCGAAGTGGCCAAGCCAAATGAAGTTTAAGGTATTGTTTGAGAAAATCCAGAAATAGAAGGTAGAAGATTTGGGGTTCTTTAGCACTGTATGGAAAGTAACGATGGCCAGTGACACCCTCGCCACGGATGTCATATTCAAATCGTCCAATGTCAGACCTCAGATGAACTGATACTGGTGTCGCCGAAGCAAGGCAAACGCGGCACAAGACGTGGCGGCAGCACGTCAAGAGGTGACATGAAACGTGCCAGCATGCTGACACGCAGCATTCACTGGATGCGAGCCTCTCAATCGAGAGACTGCTGCAGTTTGGGGGGTGTGGGCGACTCCGCCTCAGGGAGTGTCAGGGCTTGAAACAGCCACGCCTTCAAGACTGCAACCCCTGGTCTGTAGCTTCAGCATGATTTGCAGCGAAACAAACTGTTACCCTACGCTTGCATTAGGGAAAAACAAAATACAGAATCTTGTTCTTATGCCTGAGAATATCTGTGGAGGTTATTGTGGCAGAATAACAAGGCTGATGGCCCTGGTCAAATCCTTCGAGAGGCAAGCGGCCGCAAGCGCCACCACGGTCAGAGTGTCCCTCACGGTTCTGGCTGCATTAGAAGTTTAACTCATTGGAGATATATCTTTGCATTCCAATACCTCGCTAATGTCATAGACATAGTAGAGCCTGAGTGTCCTCCACAACTAAGAATCCAACTTCGGCATGAACTCAAACTTACCGACTAAGGTTGTACTCTAGAAAAAATACTTTAGCTCTGCTCTAATCTAGCGGTCTTCCTCCATTATTGTTTACTCTCATTCTACTACTAGGATGTTACAAGTTAACATAATTTCATGAATTTTAACATCGTGTGTACCTCTACCACCACTGCTATATACCTGATAAGCTAAAAGCAGCGGTCTATCGTCAAAGCCAGCAAGAGTGAGGATAGAATTAACCTGTTCCACATATACTACTTCAATCTCTGTATTCGAGACACCAAATCTCGCCAGCTCAGTCACACGCAGGTGTCTTGTCTCCGCCGGTCGACGCATCAACCGCAAGGGGAGAGGGCTGTCTCTGCCGGACTGGTGGACGTCACTAGACGAGGATGTCCCCCATCGTTAACTACCGATGGTGAAAAGAGGGTGCTGATGACGGTGGCAACCATCCTCGTTCTCTAGAGACGCAATCACCACCACACGACAGTACAATAACCAATGCACCGCAATTTGACAGAAGTTTCAAAGAGAGTCATTATCGACATCCATGCCTCATTGGGCGTACTCCGACTACACTCAAACAACAAGCAGGTACAAAGAAAGTAAAAAGCAGAAAGGGGGTATTGTAGAGACAGACCCATCCCTCCGACGCCAGCATGATGCAGAGTGCATGTACGTGACCAGTATCATACCCAGCCCCTCCATCTCGAGCCCATGAGAAAAAACAACCCTCCGAAAGTGACGGTAGCCAACAAGTCCCCACCCGAGGTTGTCCAAACCGCATCATCCGAAACGCCCATAACTCCATCGTAGAAGGAAAACCCGTATGCCCACAAACATCGACAGAGAAACCCCCACAGACACACAAAAACAACAACAGCAACCACAACCCCCCCTCTTCCATACCTACGACAGCATCACCACCGGCCCCTCCTCCCCCCACCCCGGGATCCCATCCCCCGGCTCCAACCCCGCCATCGGCCCAAACAAGCCCTCCCAATCCATCAACGCACCTGCCAAATTCTCCGACCCCTCCACCCCCACCCCGACTCCCCACCCATCCCCCTCCTTCCCCCCCATCCCCAACCCCCTCAAATCCTCCACCAGCCCCGCATCAACCCCAAACCCCTCCCGCTCCCCCAGCATCTCCGCCTCCACCCTTACCAGCTCGCTCCAACTCAGCACGCGGATATCCAACCGATCGCTCTCAGAGATATCACTCGCGCTTCTGCCATCCTTGCTGCTCTCCGGCGTCATTTCGGGGGGCGAGGTGTCGCTCTCCTCCGCCGCAGTAGCCGTGGTCCGGAAACTCCACCCAGCGTCGTCGAGGCCGTTGATGTCCGCGAAGAGGGCGTTGATGTCCGCCTGGTCGACCTGCGCGGCGGCCCAAAGATCGAGCTCCGCCGCGTCTTCGGCGGACAGCACGTTGGTGGGCTTGTCGGCTGGGTCTTCCTTAGCCTTCGCGCCCGCGGAGACGGCGGTGGCAGCTGGGCTGGGCGTCGGTGCTCTCGCGGCGCCCGGCTGGGGCGTGAGCAGCTGCTTCTTGGCCGGCGAGTCCTTAGTCGCACCCGGCTGCGTCGGTGCACGGGTCATTGGCGTAGCAGCCGCAGCGGCGGCAGGTGTGGTAGCTTCCTGCTTGAGCGCTTGCGCTTGTCCTGGCTTCGCGCCTGGCGCCGCAGCAGCAGCAGTGGGTTGCGGTTTGGCGGCCGGGGTGGGCGCAGGCGGCGGCTTGACTGTCGGCTTGGGCACCTTGCTGGTACCGTCGGGGTTGAGGCCGAGGCTCTCCGCCATGCCTTCGATAGCGTAGCGGAGCGGGTCGTCGGGGATGGTGTGCACGTCGCGCTTGTGGGCGTCGAGCTCGGCGTCGGTCGCGAAGCGGACGCCGCATTCTGGCGCCGGACACTTGTGTGGTAACTTGAGTATCTCGGGTATCACGGCGTTTGCGGCGTCTTGGGCTTGCTGCTGCCGCTTGAGCTCTGGCGAGCCCTGCTTGGAGAGTTGTGGTGAGGCTACTGAACCGGGTGTCGCTTGCGCTGGGGTGGATGCGGCGCTGCCGGCTTGGCCGGTCTTTTGCTTCTTCTTTGGTGGGAACTTCAGCTTGTCCGCCGTCAAATTGGCAGGACCCTGTGCGTACTGCGGGATGCCAGCCGGCGATGGAGCACCGATTGGGAACGGTGGTTGTGTGGTTGTAGGAGCAGCAGGGGGTCTTGGGTGCTTGTTCCGATTCAGTGTCTCCTTTCGTAGCTCCTGCTGTTGCTGCTGAAGGTTTACTACATTCAACTGCGCCTGTTGCGGGACCTGCTGAGGAGGCTGCGGTGCAGTAGACTGCTGTTGCTGGTCTTGGGGCGGCACAGGGCGCGACTGACTCTGAGCAGCAGCAGCAGCAGCAACAGCAGCTTGAAACTGCTTGCCCTGGTACCCTACAATGTTGACAAACTGCCGGATCTTGGTCAGTGATTGCTCGAACTGCTGCGGAGGCATAGTGATCTGCTCAGCGAGGTTGAGCAGATCTTCGGAAATCTGCCGGAAGAGCAAAGCACGCTGATGAGGTTAGTAGAAGCGTTAAAGAGGTAGTGTTACTGGAGAACTCACAATGCGAACCATGTATCTCAGCGTGTTCTCCTCGTTTCGGTCGTTTCGCTTGTGCTGAAAGGATATCAACAGGCACTGGTCAAGCTTGGAGACATATCGGTTTTCTTCACGCAACTTCATAGTCATGTGCTGTCGCACTTCAGGAGGCAAAGACACAATGGGCCCCACCGGGAGCCTTGCAGCGACGTCGGCCAGCATTTCTCTGAACTTCGCTTGCAAAGCCGAGCCGTCCGCTGGCTGTGCTCCAGTAGCGTTTTGAGACGCTTGGTTGCTGTTTTGAGCCTGAGCGCGTAAGAATTGCTCACGTTGTTGAGCAGGCATAGCAGCAAGCTGTTCCGGGGTAATTGCTACGTGCCTCTGCTGCGATCTAGAAGGCTGCATAATAGGTGCCCGAGGGGGGGGATGAGGCGAGGACCGGCTTGGGTCGGGTATCTCGATCACGTCACTGTCATTCGGCCGCTTCACTCCCTTCTGCAGCTGCGTCTTTGATGTGGAGATAGCAGGAGGCTGTGTCGACTGTTGGTTGGGTTGTTCGGGAATCTGTGGAGGGCGCTTAGAGGATGGTGCTGCTTGCGCCTGCGCAGGTGGTTGCGGTCGCTGAGCTTGTGACGGCGGATGATTGTTCGTGTTCGGTGGTTGCGCGAGGTTGCTCATCTGCCGCTGCTGCTGCTGCTGCTGCACTTGTTGGAGGTGCTGCGCATGTTGCGCTCGCTGCAGAGCGAGGTTGTTCTGTTGTTGCTTCTTGATCGTTGTCATCTTGTGCTGCATGATCATTTGCCTCAGCTGGTCGTCAGAAGCGTTCCCAGCTTGCGTTCCGAGCTTGAACCTCCACTGCTGTAATTCACTGGGAGTGACCTGCAGAGCCGACATGGCCGGGACACCCGGCATGCCGGGCATACCTGGCATCCCCTGTTGCCCGTTCATCTGCTGCTGCATGTTCTGCTGAGCAACTCCCGGGGGTACCATCTGAGCTTGAGGAGCCAGGCCATTAGGCTGCTTAGGTGGCATAGGAGCCGACGGATTCTGTTGGCCAGGAAGCTGCTGGGCAGCAGCCTGCTGCTGTTGCTGCGCTCTTAACGCCTGCTGGTACGTCAACGCTTGTAGTCGGTTCAGCTTCTCCAAGGTGATTTCAGGTACCAGCGTCGGGTTCCGTGAAACCCAGTTCTTCAAGTCGGACCAGGTCTTGACGTTATCCGGTACGGTCATGTTTGCGGAGTGGAGGAGCCCAGGCGGAAAATTCTTTTGATCCATATCGCGAACAGTCCCTTGGTCTAGTGTAGGCACTCTCGGCCCTTGCAGTTGCTGCATCTTCTGGTGTTGAGCTCGCTGGTTGATCAAGTCCATTTGGGCTCGCGGGCCTTGCGGCATTTGTTGCTGCACAGGCATGTTCCCAACACCAGTGAACTGATTCTGTTGTTGTCCCATCTGAGAAACTTGCTGGTTAGATTGCTGCCGGACTGGTCCCTGCATAGGAACTTGTCCAGGCTGCAGGCCCTGCGCCCGGTTTGCCAACTGGTTTCGAAGGCGGTTCATGCTCTCTTTAAAGGTGTCCTCTGGCATGTTCATCAATTGTTCTCTTATGTGGGAGGGAAACTCAAGTGGGATCTGTTTAGAACGAGCCGCCATGTGAGCGCCTGACTGCACTTGCGCCATGGCTGCTCGCTGTTGAACTTGCTGCATCGTCAGTCGAGAATCCATCTGAACTGGAGTTTGGTTTGACGCTTGCGGAACGTTCTGTTGCGATCGTTGCTGGGGTGTCAGATTGCCCTGCTGTCCAGGCGGAACCATTGGCTGGGTCAGAAGTGGCATAGCTGGGGATTGTTGTGGAGCCTGACTGGTGAGTCCTCCCACCTGGCCTCGAAGCGACATCTGCTGTGCTTGTGCTTGAGCCGCTTGCGCTCGGGCTTGGGCTTGAGCTTGAGCTTGAGCCTGGGCCATGTGCGACTGGCGAAGTGCGTTGTTTTGAGCTTGCTGCATGTTCATGAGGTGTTGCTGACGCTGAGCCATGATGTTAGGATTCTGCCCTTGTCCCATCAACGCCTGTTGGCCAAGCTGACCAGGCTGCGGTATTCCCATCGAGCTAATACCACCCATCATCATGTTGGCGTTG
>JAKLMF010000677.1:0-11517 GCA_022813555.1 Botryosphaeria agaves | reverse complement strand
CGTCGGAAAGGTGTGGCAGCACCTTCTCAACATCGGTGCCGAATATTGTGTGCTCCGCCCGACTTGGTTCATGGGTACATAACCCTTCAACCATTACAATGCACTGTCGCTAACTGTTATGGCGCAGAGAACTTCTCAGAGGAAGGCCATCGTATAACGATCAGAGAAGGGAGCAAGATATACACGGCCTGTGGTGATGGCAAGATGCCGTTCATCAGTGCTACGGATATCGCAGCCGTTGCATTCCATGCCCTGACAGACAAAGAGCCACATAACACCGATTACAGAGTCTTAGGGCCTGAGCTACTAACTTATGATGAGGTGCGTTTCCTTGTTTCAGGACTCTAATGAATATTTCCACTGACAAAGACTACCCAGGTTGCAGTCAAACTCAGCAGTTGCTTGGGAAGAGAAGTCGTGCACGTCAAACTCACCGCTGAAGAGAGAAGCCAACAGCTCGTAGGCTTTGGGCTGCCGGAACACTATGCAAAGTTCCTTACCTGGCTTGAAACCTCCACCGCCAATGGTGATGAAGAGAGGATGAATGACGCGGTGAAGCGAGTGACTGGACGGCTTCCGCAGAGCTTCGACGCTTTCGCGCAGCAGAACAAGTCAGCTTGGCAGTAGGTGATCTGCAACGATCCTGAATTATTTTCTGATTATCAGAGTGTCTTTCACCTGCTCCAGTCCAGAACATGACACAAAAGCTGGATTTGAGCATCTTGCTTCTTCTGTCTCCAGGCCCGCATGAGTATGCTCCTTAGTTCTGGTGGGTATGAGTCCTGAGTTACAAAACTTTAAATGACTGTACGCCTTAATTGAGGTGTTTTGTGGCTGCGTTTAGTAAGATATAGGCACACTCCGGCCTCACATAACTCATCCGATACTGAGCAAATTTGAAGCGCCACGGTAGCCATTAATGCTAATCAAGGATTTTCTGCGGTCTGGGTCGGTTCGTTCCGTCCGCCAGCACCTGCATAGTACGGTAACAAGCCCACATGTCGCAACGGCTCCATAACGTGGTTCCAGCTTCTCGAAAGCACTAGCAACAATGCAAATTGTGTATCTACAGCATCGCCACCTCCTCAATGGGGATATCATCTTGCCGCGGGCCTCGAATTCACTTCTCCTGCAAGCCCCCTGATGCCTGTTCCACATGCAAGCCACCACCAGTTTTGGCATCACTGTGGTGATCGACGATGGTGTGACTGGTAAAGTCAACTTCAATGTCTCGTTGATAGATTGCCACCTCGTCAGCATCTCCGAATAAAGCAGCGCACTCCTCGAGTGGCAAGCCGTTGGTGTCTGGAAACCAAATCCACATTCTGTACGGACGACATCATCAGCAACAATGAACTCACGAAGTTTGCACGCGAGAGCTCCACTCACATGATCGCACCGATTGTTCCAGGTATGATAAACGCCAGATAGAACTTCCACCCAACCTTCAGGAAAGCGACAGGCGCACTCTGGAGCCAGATGATGTTCATGAGCGAGATCATGGCGACGCCAAGACAGACACCTTTTGCCCGAAGATGGGTGGGAAAGATCTCGCCAAGGTAAGAGAACTGTGTGCCGTCAAGGCAGAGCCCGTAGAAAACCTGAAACACGAAGAGCATGGCGACAGCTGCTTGTAAAGCCGAAGTGTTTGTCGATGATCCGAAGTTCGCCACCAGCGCTGCTTCGACGATCAGAGTAGCCATGCAGCCGAAGACGCCAAAGGCGATGTATTTAGGCCGAGGAAAGCGATCTACAAAAAGCAGAGCCATGACATTGATGCCAAGGGCAAAGGTGAGCCATGCCGCGGGGTATAGAAGCTGCTTCACTATGCTGTATCCGAGGTTCTTGTACAATGTTGGACCATAGTCTAAAACCAGTCAGAGATAACGGGTAAAGGAACATACTGAAAGCGCCTTACTGTTGATAACAAGGACGCCTGAACACTGGATGATTCCTGTGACGCTGATGGCCAACAGAGCTCGCTTGCGATATGAAGGCTTCTTGAGCATAGCAGCCCACGAGCTACCAAGGGTTCGATCAATGGCGATCTGCTTCCGGATCTGGTAGAATTCAGCCCTCGCAATATCATTGTTCGGATCACTGGGATCAGCATGCAATTTCATCAGCACCGCTTCGGCTTCAGCATCCCGCCCTTGCAGACACAGCCAGCGCGGCGAGTCTGGAAGAAACGGCAGACCAATCAGAAGACAAAGCGGCCAGACCATCTGAATCGCGATGGGTGGCCGCCAAGTGTTCGAGCTGCCAGACTTCCAGAAGTAGAAACCAAAACCGATCCATCCTTGGGCGGTGTATCCTATGAGGAGGAACACCGCGTGGAAGTCGACTAAGGCTCCTCGCATCTGAACGGGTACAATCTCGTTCATAAGGATGGGAACGGCAGCCAGCATCATGAAAGCCCCTGCACCTGCGACGAAGCGGAAGGCAATGAACATTCCCACATTGACAGAGCCGCACATGATGGCGCCAGAGACTATGACGAGGATGGCTGACTACAAACCAACATCAGCAAACATGTGCATACAGATAGGCTAATCCTTACAGTCGCGCAGGCCCATTTCCTGCCGTACTTGTCCGCGATCCACGGGAGACACAACGTCCCAATAACGCCTCCCGCTTGAAACAAGCCGTTCATGGTAGAGATAAGATCAGTGCCATTAGTGCGTGTAGCGAGGTCGAAGTACTCAATAAATGATGGTTGTCCTGCCCTCTATCAGCGCGAAGATACTCTTCGGGCAGTTGGTGTGTCTCACCTAGAGTTGTCCCGATGATGGAGGCGGTGTAGCCATAGGTAATGGAACCCAGACCGAGGATGCAGAGGATGAAGATGCTGTACGCGTTGACTTTCTGCCGTTTGAGGATCCCTTCCTCGTCATGGTGGGCCATGTTGGACAGGGTTGTTTCTGCTGTGGAGATCCGGTACCTTGCCGGAAGATCACGTACTACAGAAAGAGCATGAACATCCAAACGGTGTTCAGTGTCTGGCCTCCAACGGACCTGCAAGCCTGTTCGAAATTGACATCAGTAGGATATATCTTGTAAACCCTGGTGTGCTTCCCCGCATTCACGGGTAACTTTTCCCTGAACACAACCGGGGTGCAGAGAACTTCTTCCGAGGCTAACTGGGTCGTCTTACGTGCTATAGAATCGCAGTCAGATTGAGCGATTCGAGTCGCGGAAACTGCCGCACCAAGCTCACTATCGACAGTGGCGTTTTAGGATGCACATCAGGCCAAGGCATTCACGAGGAGGGGTACTGATCCGAGCCCATGTGCCACACAATACAGGCACTCGATTGTGCTAGCCTTCAAAACAATGAGGGAGGCTCGGCAAGATGCCTCTTGGTCGTACATAACTTTGTAAAAGAACGCTCACGACGGAATTCACACATGGTCGACGGAACACTCTTCGCCTTCCTTCTTAACCTCTTTTTCAGCCCCTCCTCCACTCATAACCAACTCGACGTTGATCTTCTTCCACTCCGCCGCCAAGCTCACCACAGCCGCCACGCCCATAGCCGCGATAGCAAGCGCGTACGCGGTGCGCAAGCCGTCTAGGTACGCACGCAGCACTGCTGAGAGAGCCGGCCCAGAGAAGACAGTGCGGACGGAGGTCGCTCCGATAGTAAGGACAAGGCGTGGGTCTGTGCCTGGAGCGTGCTGAGCAAGTGAGCGGACGAGCTGATTGCCAAAAGCACACTGGCCGGCAGAGACGAAGAAGGCACCGCCGATTACTTGGAAGACTGTACACTGTCTGTTAATGCGACAGGCTGTGAAAGCGCTGATATCAGGATAGCCTGAAGAGGAGCGACTTACATAGCACCATGGCGGTAGCAGGAGCCAGGTCGGAAGGGTGCACCGTCGCTTGGGTGGCAATGAGAGACTGTTGTAGCGCCATTCCGACGCCGACGCCGACGACAATCTGATAGCCGATCCAATGGCCTGCTGAGGAATCAAGGTCAAGCGTGTAGACCAGGCCACATCCGACGGTGGCAATACAGGAGCCCAAGACGAGGTTGGGCTTGAAATAGCCGAAATTCCTGACTACTACACCTGACGCGACAACGAAAAGGGCTTGACTCGTCAGTCATAATGCCGCGAAGGGCTGCACGTCTGAGAGTGCACGTAGGTAATTGTCTTAACTCACCCGCTGAAGTCACCAAAGCCAGACTTCTAATGCCGCTTTGCGCCGCCGAAACACCACCAACGGATTGGAAATAGATGGGGAGAAAGTAGACTATAATGAAGTAGCCACCAGCGAAGCTAGCTTTGTCAGTGGCTCAGCTGATAAGACGTCACGGAGGGAGACTTACAAGAACAAGAAGATGCAGGCGATGGCAACGGTGCGATGTTGAAGAAGACGCGGTTGTATCAGAGCTCGATCACCCATGTAGAGCTCAACGACCCCGAATGCTACTGTGATAAGCACGAACCCGACCAGCGTGCCGATGACCTTGGCATCACTCCAGGACTTGCTTTGTCCCGCCCACTGCATCGCCAACAAATAGCATACGACAGCTGCCATTATCAGCAGGACGCTGATGGGGTTCAACTGCAACAGCTTTTCGTGCCAAGACGCCTTTTTTGGTAATGCCTTCTTCGGCGTGCGGAATGAGAGGAAGATGGTGAGAGCTGCTGCACCGCCGATGGGGAGATTGACGTAGAAGCTGTCCAATTGTTCGTCAGTCTAGGTTCGATGGTCACATGCGATCTGTGGATAGTGTCGAGAGACACTCACCACCAGCGCCATGTGACATTTGAGGTGAAGGCGCCGCCAATCAGTGGGCCGATGGCGGAGGCAACACCAAAGAAAGCGCCCAAGGAGCCAATGAAGATAGGTCGTTTTGGTGCTGGGACCGCAAAGGCTGCAATGGTGTATGCGCCTGAGGTGATACCGGCACCTCCAACTCCGGCAATGGCTCTCCCTACAATCAATGTCGTACTAGAATCTGCCACACCTGCGTATGGTCAGCAATAGCGACTTCACTTATGCTAAAGCCCTAGCGCGTTTAGTGCGCGAGACAGTTGTGGTTCTCTTAAGCGTAAGTATCTGGGCAAAGCTATGAGCGTACCACAAATCAAGCTGCCGAGCTCGAAGATGAAGATGGCAACAAGAAAGACGGGTTTGAGCAGAAAAAACTTGTAGGCCTTGCCCCAGAGCGCTTGAAACGCAGCTGTTGTCAGGAAGAATGCGGATCCATACTGGAGTGGGGCAGAATGTCAGCTCCGCCCAGAAGACAACCAAGCGATGGAGAATCGTGTTACATACCCAGCCCACATCACTGAGGGAGTGGAACTCGTCTGTTATGGCCGGTATCGCTGTCGAGACAATGGTCATGTCCAGTGCTACGAGAAAGATAGAGAAGCCGAGTGCGGCAACGAGGGCGATAAGGCGCGTGCCATGTGGGTAGTCGTCATGCCCTTGGTTCGAAGACATGGTTTCGTCCATGGATGATCTGGGTGTTTGTTTGGCCGTTTGATGCTATGGTGTTCAGAGCAGAGTCACACAAGGGCTTTCGTCCTTGTTATACGAAAGGCAGGTCCTCCGAAGCGGATCCCATCGTCCGTAAGTTGGAGCATCGTCCGTAGCTTTCGGAGGCATGTGGAAGTACATTGTACTTCGCCCTCATCACACGCCGATCGGGGGACAGTCAGGCACGCTTCTGCAGCGAATCAGAGTCGTAGGCGCTTGGTTAGTCAGCCGAGTCGCAATGTCTCGGATGGAAAACGGACGTGGCGGATGGAAAGCGCATGAAAGGCCCGCATTCTCTCCGCCCTCATCACGATCGACGCGACCGCAAACTCTGCGTGCAGAAGCTTATGGAGGACGCGCGCCCTCTGAAGAGGTTGCGTAAAGGGACCAAGAGCTGCATTGAATGTAATCGTTTGCTGCTCAGTGCCGCTGCCCGTGTCACGTCAATAACATGTCGATAGGTCGACGTCGCAAGATCCGCTGCACGTACGAACAAGGCAATCAGGAAATATGCGATGGTTGCGTTTCGCGCGGCGTGTCGTGCGTGGCTCAGGAGAAAGCTCCAGAGTTCGGGCACAAGCACGAGTCACTTCGCGAGCGCGTCACTCAGCTTGAAGAAACCGTCGATAGTTTGTTGACTTCTGTGAAACGGCTGGAAGCACATGGAGGGCTGGAGCCGTCCGAGAGAGCAGCGCTTGTCCCGGGTGGAACCGATGATTCATCTCGGGACAGTGATGTCGACATTCCAGGCAGCGTACCGGCACATCTTGAATCCCTCTTCGAGAACGAAGTTCTTTCGTCGAATCACTCGAGAGAGAACCCACACGCCAGAAACGACCTCAAGGCTCATGAGACAAAAATGAACCAGATTCGGCACCAGCTTCTCGAAGTGCTGCCGACCTTTGAAGAAGTAAAATACGTCGTCGAAACATCCACAGACTGGTGGTCTATCCACAACACACTCTTTTCCCCAGTGTCTATCAGTGGAAGGGATGCCTTCATCGCAGGATATCACCGTCTCAGTGATACAAGTTCACATCCAGCTTCAGTTGCGATGTGGCTCACCTGTCTGGCCCTCACCGTCTTGCAAATTCATCCGAACTTCGACGTCTTCAGGCTTCCAGCGATACGTCGGCCTTCTGACTTCGTAGGGCGCGTTACCGGCCTCGTTGATCATCTTGTCATTGCAAATAACAGTCTGATGGCCACTATACAGGGCCTGGAGTGTGCTTCGATGTTCATCAGGCTGTGAGTTCGAGGCGCCTCCTTCAACACTAAGCGTGCGAACTGACCCCGCAATAGGCAGTTGAATTTAGGTCGAGTGAGGAGAGGTTGGATCAACCTGCGCAGTGCAATCACTTTTGCCGAGCTCCTGAACCTTCATTCTTCTTCAAAAGCCCTTGATGACCGCCTCAGGCGAACCAGAAGTGCGGTGGATGCAAGCAATGGTCCAAAGGAATCCACACTTCGTGCAATGACTGGAACTTGGCATGCATTGTGCACGATTGACCGCTTTTTGAGCATGCTACTCAATCTGCCTTCGGCGACAAAAGGCATCGTAGTCCACCCCTTCAAACACGCTGAAGACGGTGACATGTTTCCAAGGGGATATTTATGGAAACTATCCGGGATCGCAGGCCAGATCCTGGACAGGGATCAGAATGATGATGAGGCTGATGCTTTCGCCGACACGTTCAAGATCGATCAGGAATTACATACCCTTGCGCGCACAACGCCGGACGGATGGTGGAACATGCTCAGCTCCGGACGGGATGACCCTCAAGCCGCTGGAGCCATCGCGGTGCAATTCTGGCATCAATATTTCAGTTTACGAACACACCTTCCTTTCATGTTGAAGGCAACAGATGACAGACGCTACCAATACAACAGCACGGCATGCTTGAATGCGGGTCGTGATTTGTTGTGGCGCTACTCCGCACTGAGGATGCGTCTGTCATCAGGTTTCTTCATCTTGCGAGTCTTCGACTTTCAAGCTTTCACCGCTGGCGTTGTACTTCTGCTAAATCTTTATGGAAGCGAGAAAGCCGCCTCCAGAGCAAGAACGATGGAGGCCATCAACTCTGACAACATTTTAATGGAGGGAGTCATGTCGGAGATGCGCAAGGCATCCAACGAATCCGCTGGGACCATTGCTCGTCAGGCGCTCTCAGCACTTGAGCAGCTAAAACAAGGCTTGCAAGCCGACAACTTGTCATCGACAGCCATGAGACTCCAAGTCCCATTTCTAGGTACGATCTTAGTACGGCGCGGACTACAGCACAACGCGCAGACTCAGGCTCCCACTGCGCAGAATGCGGGCCAAACAAACACGTTACAAACGTCGTATCCATTCCCAGAAGAGCTGTCTGCATCACATGTGCTCCAGCTTGAGGAGCCGGTCATGTTCGACTCAGCTTTCGCGAGCATACTTGACAGCAGTGGAAACGCAATGCTGGGCGATTTTGACAGCTTCGACGCGGATTGGAATGGCCAGATGTCATTGTTCGCCGAGACTTTCGGCAACGACGAAAGCTACCTATAGGACACTGATAGTGCAGCTTTCCTAATGCTTCGTCTTCAAGTATGCAGAGCATCCACATTGACCGCCGGCAGCTTGTGCTTGCCTGTTCCTGCATGGTGAACTCCGCCAAGGTTCCCCTCTTCGCTCTTGTCGCCCCAGTACTTCTTGTTTGACTAACTGTCCACCACGTCGATCATGGTCTGCAGATGGCCGTAGGTAGCGGGCAATGGCCCTTTTGGTCTACGAAAGCTAATCACCACCACGAATCCAACAAATACCACCCAGAGAGCTGTCAAGTAGGTGACGTGTGGTACGCGCATCAAGATGCCGTGCGCATAGTCGACTTGGACGGCCGAGTTATAGAGCCAGTGAATGATGGGCTTGAAAGCCAACAAGGTGTCTGACAGCCATGACTTCAATGGTTGGGTAAACCCTAAGCCCAATGGGAACTCGTTTCTTGGCAGGAAGCATGCGCGAGTGATACATCGCAGCGGTTTCCGACGACAGGTGTATCGGCATGTGGGTGACGCTACTCATTAAAAGCCAATAGCAAGCTTTCATTCCTTACACGTGCCGGTAGTCGATCAAGCTTGGAGGCAGCCAAGCCTTATATCACGATTACGCGTCTGACCTTTGGTGGGCATAGCTCGTTAGGCCACAATGGACCTCATTTTGTACGACTTAATTTCCTCATACCTACTGGGTCGTCTCTCCCCTATCGCTAGGGTTGGCCCCAGCCTCTATACGGTATTTGAGCTCCTCTCCCGCTTATATCTTAGTCCGCTCGCGAGGTAACTACGCCCCAGACTTGCTGCAACGACGCATTGGTGCAAGTCCTATTATGAACCCGTCAAATGAGGGCAGTATGGCTTTATAATCCGAGGATGGCACGCAATATACGGTGACTCTCTCCGGCCCACTTGTAATACTTCCTATCGCATACCTCAACAAAGGTCCGGCCATTCGCACCAACCCAGATGAGGTACACGTTCATGACGCTGACTCCCTTCTATCTTGTTTGTTTAGCGCCAATTGTATCGTGTCTGCTCTGACAGGCACCCTCAGCGCATATTCAAACGATGATGTCTTGGGTAGACACTATGCTGTCAACGCCGATGAAAGCTACACATGTTTTGATCTCACAATTGGAAATCATATCCATGTATGGCGCTTATGCGTTTTGTATGTTATGCCCCTTCTTTCTCCTTTTCGGGGAACCTAGGCAGTCCTCTTCAAGTTTCCTATTGTGCGGGACGAAAGCATCTGTTAGCGTAAAAGGGCAATTTCGGCATGTACTGAAACACGGTTTACACCGCTAAAACCTTCAACTCGAAAGGGAAGAACAGTAACATAACTATAAGAGCAAGTTCAAGGTCACAGAAAATGACCGTACAAACAGGCTTATTTGAGAATCATGGGTAGGCTCTCACAGTGCGCCGGACATGTTTATTACATCAAAGACCAGGCGTAAACATATTCAGCTCGATCGCATATTCTACAAGTTCATTGCAAGGTTCTTTGCATGAAAGAGTGCCCCACTCAATGTCTTGACCATATCTCACTACGTCCCGCGCAGACAATGCTATCGTGTGGCCCATTCGCACCCCTTCGTAAGACTGTTACACCGATAGATTCCTAAAACCGATAGATCACGTTGCTGATACCTGCACTACGATCGACGGCGCCAAGCTTGCTGGCCTCTTTGTGAATCGCTATCATCAAGATACGGAACGCCGAGAAACGCTGCCCCTCTTTGTTCGAAATATCTCACGAATCGGGACTTGGTTTCCTGGTGCAGGTATCAGTAGATCTCGCAATACTTGACAATGCACCCACTTACAGGAAGCCTCTCTGTATCGACCAAGCCAGCTTTTGCCAGTTCGTTCTCTAATCTACGGTAGGTCTCCGCGAGTTCGTCCTTGCCACGAGCACCACGAGCGCGAGCTTCGATAATTTCAAGCTCCGAAACGTGTGACTTGTCTGTGACCACCGTCTTAACATCCGTAGTTGATGCCCGCTGGCGTAGTTGAGATTCGAGCGCCGCAAGACGATTTTGCAGATCTCGGATGTCTCGGTCCTGGACGATTCGATCATGGTAAACAAGTGGATTTGCGAGCGAATGAAAGGGCCTTTGATCTCACTTCGCTGCTCTGCTGTCCCGCTTGGACAGCCGCAATGATCGCTTGTGCAAGAGCTGCAGCGGCCGCAATGCCCGCCCCTATACCTGCAATCATCGGCCAGGGATCGCTTGCCATGGTGGAAACTCTTCGACTTCACAAATGCGACGGTGGGAGATGAAGGAAGCTAGCGTCACAGGGTAAGACTGTGGTGTAGGTGGGGAGCAACAAGCTCAAGCCGCGAAGCAGATCCTATGGTGCTCTCCCCGCGCTAACGAGGCTGAGCACAATACGAGGCACAGCCTCAATCAGCCCTAACCCCCTTATGTGTGCGTCACCTCATAACTCAACGAGGTCCATGAATCTTCCGCAATCATCGACAATCCACGACATTGCCCCAAGGCTTCGTTGAAAAGGTGGACTTTGAGAAGGTTAGGTCTTGTTTTACTACTTTCTCCTAGTCTCAGTCCTGACTACTCTCAATGAGAGGATCTTCCTCCAATTGGGGATCCCCAAGTCCCAGCCGATGCAGCCTCATTTCAGCAGGGGACGCGGAGATCGGGAACGGTAATTTCATGCAAGGGTTCGACGAGAGCATTGGGCCGCAGCGAACGCGACTGAGCCTGTCAAGGTTAACAGCCTACAATAAGTCGTTCCGCCAACATGTCAGCATGTGGAGCTGAGTGAGCGCTCGTTCGAACCAATTGGCTTGCCCTAAAACAGCCCCCAACAAATCCCGGACAATGGGGCTTAGCAAACTTTATCTGTCTTGTATCCGCCGCTCGAATCTCCTTATGGCCCACTTTGCGAATGAAGCTCTGTCGCGTCCAGCGATCCGTATGCTGCCATTCTGTGCATCTTGCGGAAAACTTCACGATGGTTTCCACGACCTCTCCCAATCGCGAAATGGGCGCTATACACGGTCGCAGTCATGAGCTGCCGACCGCTGATAGGTCTATATTTGAGCATGAACAGTCCTCCCATCAACCGCAACGCGAGTGGGTACCGCCCATGCTCCGCCGCGTTTCGCTCCTGAGTATGGCTGCCACCTGCTGGCTCCTAGTCGGGCTCCTGGAGGTCTTCGATGCGATCGCGCGGAGACGGCAAGGGTTTTCCGCTCGTAACAGTACCACTGTCAACTGCGCACGATATCTACCCACGGTAGCCATAGTTCTCTTGGGGTTCACGTGGGCATCGTTGATTGTGGACCTCAAGAAGACAATGCCATGGTCGGCCATGACGAATAATTGGACTGAGGCACGAACATCTCTTCTCCTCAACTACATCAATACCATCGAAATACATTCCATCTGGATATCGTGGCGCAACAAGCATTGGCCTGTCTTTCTAGGTCTCCTTGGTGGGCTTCTTTGTGGTGCTTTGGTATCT
>JAKLMF010000676.1:0-11532 GCA_022813555.1 Botryosphaeria agaves | reverse complement strand
TCTTGATACTTCTTTGTGGGTCTTGGGGTGGAGATCTTGCTGTATGTTTCAATCAGCTCCCAAGAATACTTCCGTTGCGTATGTTTCAGATATGAGGTTGTGATCTTCATCTTTGTTCAAATGACGTGAATTCACCAAGATCCCTAAGTTCCTCTCCGTCGTCTTCAGTTGTGCTACTCCTCATGTTCATTTCTCTTGTCGCCGATAAACCTTGAGCCTTCTCCTGCAACTCCTATATATGCATGTTCCATCTTTGGTATTAATAGAAGACCAATATCGACTTATCGTCGATCTATGCAAAGGCTACCAGTATCCTGCTTTCCTTTTGAACAGATATACTGCCGCCCTCAAAGGTGCAGAAATGGAGGAGAAATGATCGTGTGCTCACTTCGAAACCACGAACTGTCCAAGTTGGCCGTCATGATTTATCACAATAAGAAAGAATCGAGCAAACCTTTCTCTCATGCAGGACAGTCATGTCTGGAAATCTTGATTACACCTTAATGTTCTTATGCATACTCGGGAAACATTCATTATATATCCGACAGGCACTCTACAGATCCAACTGGATCTCTTGTTCAACGGATCGTAACGCCGATCATTACATGCACTGTCTGATTGGACTGGACGCATGTCACACGAAGCTCGGTCTCGACATGAGTATGAAATGAAGGTATCGTTCGACGCAGTGGCTACTCTTTCACAATTCCGAAAACCTCGAGCTTCTACAGCTTACACCGGCAATGCTTCGTATTGTGGAATTTCAGCCGCTGAATCACCGATTCCAACTTCCTTCGACCCATCAATCCTCGCTCAAACAAGAAAGCGTCTCTAGCGCTACCAGATGCAGTAATATACAATCCACAATATCTTCCGAACACCGTCATATCATCCAATATCATCAACGCACAGCTAGTTTGTTGCGAGACTCGTTTCGCTCAAGACATTCTGCACCTCAATAACTTCCACTGTAGTCTGCCTTATCGCAACTTCACCTCACAACCTTGCTCACACTTTGTTGGGTAGAACCCATTCCGTAAGGCTTTATAGCTAACCACTTCTGCTCCTCACTTCGCTTTCTCTCCTCAACTTCATTTGGAAGTTGTTTCGACTATCGCGGCTACCGATTGTTTGCAGTATTGAGATCGCTCCAATACAAACCTACAGAGCTAGTACCGAGCCATTCCGTTATTATCTTGAGAGCTATACCGCAGCATCGACCATAGCACGATCGGAACAGATCTCATCCATCCCGCGTCATAACTTTCTATCGAACCGCGGTGCAGTCGATTCTGGGATACGAATTCATTTTCAGGCCACGAACGCCAGAGAAGCAGCTGAGATACAAGCAAGCAAAGGGCGTAACAAAGTTGATACTCGAGCCAAAGAGTTTGCACAACTACTGTGCTTTCGTGCGTTATGTAACGTCACAAGGCGCGCCGTCTGTGTGGCTGCGAACACATGGACATGGTCATCATCATCGTCGTCTTGTGAGCAGCATCGTCATCGTATAAGCTGCGTATCATAACTCGGTGCTGCTCACTATGTTCTAGTGGTAAAAACCACATCAACACACCATCAGGGAAGCTCAAACTCGGCCCCTAAAGTTCGAAGGGTATATTGCAAGTTTGGTGCGACATCGATGCGCAATCTACAAGAAAAAGTTGCACACCTTGCATATCGACGCAGGAGAAAAGTAATGCCAAATTGTGTAAATGATGGATCGCATATCTATAAGGAATTCCTTTTCTTCTTTCCCGTCTTGAATCTGTCTTGTTAAAGGATTGACACGAAAAGGGTCAGGATGCGGCCGTCGCGAGCGGAAGGCGCAGGTTCTGAGAGTTGAATGTATGAAATGTCCAATTTTTCGCCTGCCTCGCTTTCCGGGTCAAGAGCAGCCTTAGTTACAATGACCGCTGGCTCCGTAGCACTGGGCGTGATGGCATTGTCCGAGGAGTGCCCACTCTGAACATTCGGTGATTTCTTCTGATCCGAGACTACCATCTTCTATGCCCATCCTGCTTGGTCGGGTGAGGCAGGTTTCTCCACGCACTTGAAAACGCGCTTACAGTGTCTGAGACCAGCCATGACCTACACGTCGACACTTTCGAGTCCGTAAAAGAGGCAATAGCCCATGCCCATTCCGTGCCCTTACGGCGCATCCCAGCCGCACACGCATCGTGAAATCCTCAAGATCCCTCCAGTCCATCCTTACTCCCATCTCAACCCTTTCCACTACCCCTCCTCCTCCCCCGCCTCTTCCCCCGCCTCTTCCCCCTCCCCCACCTCCCTGCCCCCCAAAACCTCCCTCACAATCCGCGCCATCTCCTCCATCTGCTGATCCGAGAACCTCTCCTCATTCTCCTCGATCACTGCATCCAACTGCGCCGTATTCGCGGGCCGGATATTCAAAATCCCCATCAGCTCGCCCAGCGGCAGGCTCCACGGCCCCCGCTGCAGCGTCTCCAGCAGCCGCCGGATGGTCTCGGGGCTGTACTTTGCGCTGGCGGAGCCGGGCTCAAGGGCGGAGGAGGGGCGCGTGAGGTGGGATTCGACCTGTTGGTGGGTGGTTTAGCGCGAGGGGGTGGGTGTGGGAGGGCGAGCTGGTGACGGGGTGGGGAAGGGGAGGAGTGGGTGTATGTGGTGGAAAGGGTGGAGGCTTACGTTTTTCATGACGCGGGCGACGTTGCGGGGGACTGTGTCGGTGCGGCCTTGTGAAGCCCATTTGGCTTTTTTGGTTTGGAGGAAGGAGAGGACTTCGTAGTTGGAGAGGACGGCGGATTGTTTTTCGTCGATCTTCATGGCGAATGGTGGGGCGGCGGTGTTTTATGGAATAAAGGTATCGCCGCGCTGATGAATGTGCCGGGGATGCAGCTTTTGATGCGAAGTGGGAGATGTGATCTTGAGACTGATGGATGGAGGAAAGCGGCTAACAAGAGTCGTGTGAAGTTGAGTGAACCAGTTGCAAATGACACCAGTGACTCAAGCTAAAGATTACGATGAAGTTGGTATGTAGTGTGGAAACTGCCGATGAAAGACAGAATTGAGTGTGAGATATTTGGAGGAGAACCCCCCACGTGACTTAGGCACGTGGAATGGTCAATTCAACCGCCTACTAAGTGTCGAAGATCCAAGGCCAGTTAAGTTCCTCAATGTCACTGAGCCGGTTCGATGTAGTATCGGGCACCGACTCCTTTACGCGACTACTGCTTCGCTGAGCTTGGCGCAATCGTGCAAGTATGTCCAGACGGTTTTCTGAAGGCGAAATCGCTAGAAGGAGCCCTTTTTCTGCAACGCCAAGATCTTTCCTGTTATTCACGCAGTGTGGGCTGGTACTGCGGTATTTTTCAGTCAAGTTATGATTGTTTGTCGCTGGAACTGTGCCTTTGCGAACTGTAATGTTTCAGTCAACGGAACAATGTTCGGCAGATCCCGACGATGGTCTTGGCAGAATGAAGTCGGCAGAGGGACGGAAGCCGTGTATGGTAATAAAGAAGTGGAGAATGAAAGTCACTTGTATGGGACACCTAAAGACATGGAACAGTCTACTCAAGCCATGCAAGAGTCGCTGGAGATCCAACTTCCTGGACACGGCATGCGCTCACAAGAAGAACAATTGGAAGACGCAGGGGTGTTACGAGTGCAGATGATCGTCAGACGACAAAAACACTTGGAGATGACTTACCGTGTACTAAGACGACATGTCGGCATTAAACACCAGTTCTTCACTTTTCAAACTCGCCATCCCCTCCCACCCACACTCCCGCCCCCCTAACCCACACCTCCACCATCACCCCATAATGATCCGTCACAAACTCCCTAACCCCCCTCTCCCCCATCTCCCCCCTCACCCCCTCATCCTCCACCCTAACCCCCACCCCCACCCTCTCCAACCCCCTCGCCTCGACGTTCCCCCGTATCAACACCTTATCCATACGACTAGGCCCATACCGTCTCTGCACCTCCTCCGGGCTCTGAAACCCCCACGTGAACCCCTCGTCCTCATCCTCCCGACCACCAAGCTCGAGATACACATCGCGCAGCCCGTTCTCCACATGCAGCTCGCGGTCAAACGGCTGAATAGCATTGAGATCCCCCGCCAGCAGCGCCGCATGCACGCCCTCCTCTTTCATCCACTGTGCCGCGGCCTTCAGCTGGGTGGGCCGCACGGGGGGGTCAGAGATCAGGGACTCGAGATGGGTGTTACATAGCCTCATCACCGTCCCCCGTTCCGCGTCTGCGCTGCCGCTGGTGGCGGCAGACGAGGGAGGAGAGGTGGAGAGCGCGAGATCCACGAACAGCCCATCCCGTCCGAACCGTGAGGGCCAAGGGACGCGGAAGACGCGCTGGATATGCAGGCGCTTGTCTATCAGCGTCGTGGTGCCGTAGAGCGGGCTCTGCCAGGCCCGGGCGTCGAGGTCTGTGATGTGGAAACGTGATTGAACCCACGGGGCTTCTTGGATCTGGTGGAGGTCGGAGGGGCCCATTTCTTGCAGGAAGATGATGGTAGGCTGGGCAGATGGGATGGTGTCGACAAGGGTGGAGAGGTAAGCAAGGGCGGCGGCCATGCGGGATTCGATGAAGGGGGTTAGGATGTCGATGTTCCATGTTACGAGACGCAGTGTGTCGGTCTGTCTGGATTTTGCACTGGGGTTCGTTGGAGATGTTACAGAGCGCCATGAGCCGTTTATGAAGCTGTAGTAGGGCTGCGGCTTTGGAGCGTAGAACGAGTCTGGCAGCTTTTGAGCCATTGTAATAGAACGGGAGATTTCCAAGCTGTTGGTTTTGATAGACCGTTCCAGGAAATCAGAAACAAATCGTTTCATGAGTACAGTGAGATATTCAGGTCAAAACGGAGTCTGCAGTCAGTAGCATGAAGGTCTCGATTTCACGCCGATGCCATCATCTCTGTTCTCCACTCCCGAATCAGAACTCTTAGGCCACTTTCAGTATGAGAATTAATAATAACGGTTTTGAAGTACGATGATGTTGATCACAAGGATGCAACTTACGGGGTCGATTCTGTGGTATGGAGACTGGTGGTCTGTGCCCTCACGCCAATCAGCCCTTCTCAACGGTTTGCATGCTTGAAGTAACTTGAATTAATTGACTATCAGTGATATATAGCGCCGCTATATGCAAGCAAAACCCCCTCCAACAGCCCCCTCAGTCGCCTCCATAAACAAGCAGACCCTACCAACGCCTCCCCACCCATCTACGCGCGCGTACACAACGTCCTCACATTCATATCCCGATTAATCTCATCATACACCCCCTGCAACACCGTCTCCGGCCCCTTCAACCCCTCCTCCTCCAACCCAAACGCCACCGGCCACGTCATCTGCACCATGCCCGTTCCAATCTTCGCCGGCTGGCCCATAATAATACTCTCACTAACCCCCTCAATCTTATCCGCCTTCTGCTTCGCGCCCGCCTCAAACAAATGATCCGGCGTCTTCTCAAAGCTGGCGAGCTGCAGCACGCTATCCCGCATCTTGGCCAAGCCGAACCTGGTAATCCCCAGAATCTCGCCTTTGTACGTCATGACGTCGGCCAGCAGCTGCATGTGTCGGGGGTCGATGTCCATATTGCCCATAACGCTATTAATCTCAGCAACAATGGTGCTGCGCGCCGCCTCGATGCCCAGCACCTCGCGCACCTCCATGACCGAATTGGTTTTGGTCTTGGTGCCGTCGATGCCCTCGGTCGTCATGCACAGCTTGAGCCCGTAGCCCTCGACCAGCAGCGTGTGCTCGTACTTGCCGGCGGCGTTGGGCTTGCTGCCCTTGCTGATGATGGCGCGGGAGGCGTCCGGGTAGCCGGAGACGACGACGTCCGGGAGCGCGCGCTTGAGGTTCTGCACCTTGACGAAGTACTCGTCTTCTTTCTTGGTCTTCTTGCCTGCGATGACGTCCGCGATCGAGGGCGCGCGCTTCTTAGCGCTGTCGCTGAAGGATTCGGGGACGTAGATGCGCAGGTGGCTGCCTGAGGAGCGGATCTCGGCGCCGTCGAGCTTGAGGCTCTTGCTCTTGCGGATCGCGCGGATGACGTCGTTCATGCCGATGCTGAGTTGCAGCCTCTCTATTGTGGTGATGTCGATGCGCATGTTGAGGTAGCCTCCGTCGCTATACCAAACGTCGTCGACGTAGGCGATGATCTGCGCAGGCTTTGTTAGCGATCAAGTCAACACGCAATGTAGGAGGAAAGAAGACTTACATCTCTCAAAAATGTCTTCTCCACCTTGCCCTTGACAATCCTGGCAACTTGTTCGCTCTCCTTGTTGTTAAGCTTGCAGTCAATGACAGGGGTACTGATGAGCTTGGATGCGTTGATGATCTCCTTGATACGGGGTACACCCTGCGTGATACTCATACCAGCAACACCAGCGAAATGGAAAGTCTTCAGGGTCATCTGTGTACCAGGTTCGCCAATGGATTGCGCACCGACTGCACCCACTGCATGGCCAGGTTGAACGATAGAACGCTCATACTTAGTCAAGCAGAGCCGGATGAACTCATGCAGTGCACGCTCCGAGACCTTTGCGATACCGTCGAGAATGTTGATCGGCTTGCCTATAGAGTATAAGCGCTGCGGTCTTATGCAGAAGGAGAGGAGTGCATACCCTCATCCATAAAGTCCCAGTCAATCCGACCTTCGTCGTCGACCGTCGCGGGCATCATATCGAGACGCTTGCGGACGTCTGCCAGTTTCGCGGCCCGCTCACCAACGAAGTTCTCAATCGTGTCGAGGAAGTTGCGTCGACTCTCGTGTTGATCGACACCACGATCGCTCTGGTCCCTGTAATCCAGAGCCTCGCCTAGCAGAGACGTGCGCGTAAGCTTCTTCCTCTCTGGGTCGAGTTTCGCCGCGGCAATGGCGTTGATCTCGAAGGGCAACAGGCTTCTTTCATTATTGTCCCAGGTGGTTGTCTATTCGGGAGTTAGCCACGTTCAGGAGAGTGAGCACGTTTCGCCTACGATAGCATGGATGAACGTCCGAGCAAAGTCCACAGGCTTCGCCTTACCCTCCATGTCCACCGGGTCCAGCTTGTCGTCTCCGTACTGGAACTGGACGACAGTAGAAGACGAGTTGCGGACAGTGTTGTCGTACGAAGCTGACAGATCCTCCAAAGACTTCATAAGACGACGCGACATGTATCCGGTCTCGGCAGTTTTAACAGCAGTATCGACCAACCCTTCACGACCAGACATAGCGTGGAAAATGAACTCCGTCGGATCAAGACCAGAAAAGAAACTGTTACTGACGAAGCCCTTGGCTGCTGGCTGGATAGAACCTTTTGGGAAATGCGGTGTACTTCGATCTTGAAAACCGTTTTGGACACGTTTGCCGCCTATCATCTGCTGACCCACACCAGCCACCATCTGCGAGACGTTGATGTTCGAACCCTTGGAACCGCATTTAGCCATAAGCAAGGCGGAGTTGTGGCGGGTCAACTCGCTGAAACAGATTTCACCGGCTTCTTGTCGGACACCACTGAGGATACCGGACATCTTGTTCTCCACCGTTTGTGCTGCGTCACAGCCTGGATCTCTGGTAATCCTACCAGCCTTCAGATCTGCAATCAATTTGTCGCACTGCTCGTATGCTTTCGCGACCAACTTCATCTTCTCGCTGTTCAGCTTGGTGCTTGGAGTCACGTCGCTGATACCGATTGAGAAGCCTTGGTCCATCAGCCACCGAGCTGAGAGTTTGGCTAGACGGTTCATGGCTTGGACTGCGTAGTCTGGTCCAAAGTCTCGCATGATAACATAGAAGATCGAATCTTTCTTGCCGTCTCCGATGATTGACTTGTCCATCACACCGCACATGACTTCGGAGTTGCGGACAACCAGGTAAGCGTCGTTGTCGTCTAGATCCTTCTTGGTTCCTTTGTACTCTCTACATTTGGCTTCGAGGTTTACTAATACTTTCGACTTCTTGCAGGGTCTCATGAGGATGTTGAATATCTGCTTTCCCGTCCACAGTTGCTTAGGCCTGAGAATGACAGGAGGAGGCAGCTCGAACGACATGAGCTCTCCAGTATCTGGATCCTTGAAGCCAGCAGCGTCAAACATGTAACAGCATATCTGCGAGAACTGTCTACGGTCTAGAAAAAGGTCCTTTCGGCTCACAAGGTACGCGGTAGTGATGAAGTCCTGGATGGCGGCGATGATCGGAGTTCCGTTCTTCGGGGTTGCGAGATTGTGCTTGACGCCCATCAGTTCGATTGCCTCCGTGCGAGCCTCTTCTGTCTGGGGAACGTGCAAGTTCATCTCGTCACCGTCAAAGTCGGCGTTGTACGGATTACAAACACACTCGTTGAGACGGAATGTCCGCCATGGTCGGATCTTGGCCCTGTGGCTGAGGATACTGAGCTTGTGCAAAGATGGCTGCCGGTTGAAGAGCACAATATCCCCGTCAATAAGATGCCGTTCGACCACGTCTCCGACTTGTAGTTCTTTCGCTGCCATGTCCAAGATCTGGAGTCTTTGCAACATCTCCACGTTCTTTCGGAATTTGCTGCCCTTCTTGAGGATATAGTTAGCACCAGGATGCTTCGTGCCCCTCAGGACCGTCGCTCGCATCTTCTCTATGTTTGCCGATGTGACTCTTTCCGGATAAGTCAAATTCACTGCAACCTTCTCTGGCACGGCAACTTCGTCGATGCTCAGATTAGGATCTGGACCAATGACCGTCCGCCCGGAGAAGTCAACACGCTTTCCAGACAGGTTCCCTCTGAAACGCCCCTGCTTTCCCTTCAGGCGCTGACAAAATCCGCGCATATGCTTGCCGCCTGAAACATCCTTCAGTCCCGGCAAATCGCTGTTGATGTACATCGCGACCTGCAACTGCAAGAAGTCCCACTGTTCCATGATGGTCTGCATAGGCTCGCCTTTGCTCAGCCCTGCTCCAAGCAACTGACTGATCTGAAGAATGTCCCCCAGCTTGTTCGTGATGTCATCTTCGGTTGTTGCGCCCTCTTGGGCCACAGACGGTCGGATAGTGACTGGCGGAGCCGGAACGTAACGCCATATGAACCTCTCCGGACGAGATAGCTTAGGGTCCATACCCAACAGCTCGACGTCTGTGATAGATATGTTCTCAAACAATCTGAGGACCTTCAGCGGGTCCAGATCATCTGCAGCTTTCTTGACATGCTTCTCGATTTCAGGGTTCATCTGTATGGCGGTCTCGAACTTCTTATCCCAGCCGACCTTGTCCCATGGAGCTGTCTTGCTCTTCGCCGTGGACCTGTTGAACGCGTCGAATTTGTTGTGAACAAGCTTCAGTGGGCTATTCGGTACCTTTCTGACAGGCCCGTTGGTTGCATGACATTTTGGACAGTTCTTGCACTTCTTGCATTCTGCCTGGATCTGCTTAACAATCTGTGAACGCTGGAGGCTGTCGAGATGAGGTCGCCGTAAACGACTGAGGTAGGTTCGCTTCGCATTTTCCTCGAGCAACACGTTGGAGCATTTCTAAATGATCAGACTCTGATCTAAAATCCCCGGAAGATTCCATCCATACCTTGCAGATGCACTGTAAGACTTCTATGATGTTCTTCAGGTAACCAATATGGTAGCAGGGCAACGCGAGTTTTATGTGTCCGAAATGGCCGTTGCAGTTTTTGAGGTCTTCGCCGCAAGTCTCGCAATTAGCCTTTTTGTTGGAAATGCCCATGCGATCATCGAGGATGCCATGCTGGGTGGTCTTTCGAGTTGTGCCTGTGTTGGTAATATCGTATGCGGCTCTGTTCGCGACTTCAACGACCGACTGCTTGAGGATTTCCTGGTTTGACCTTGCTCTTGATCAGCCGGTGCCCAGTGCCACAATCGACAAGTCGATTCCCTACAGTATACCAAACTGAAGCTCCTTGATGCGCTTCGGTTGCCGGTCCACGACCAGCTCTTTCACTGCTCCTCTCTTCATCTCGGCCAAGCACTACCGAATCCTAGTACATGAAGAAGTCTACGGGCGGGAGTGGATCGCACGGAGCTCGAAGTAGCGGCTCAGATAGCGGAGAAGGTCATGATAGCGGGAAAGACGGGCGTTTCGACAGAGGTTTCGCGGCGTTCCTCATGTACAGTGCCCTCTCGAGCCACCACTTCACTTGCAACGTTCTGGTGCAGTGAGTGAAAATATACCTGTACCAATCTGGATTAGCGTGGTAGTGGGGCGGATATGCCAGTGGGCCCGATGTGCGCCAAGAACGCGGAGTCATGCCGCGATAAGATAAGAGCTAGCGCAGCCATCAGGGTCGTGATCGTCTGCGAGCTCCAGAGCTTCCTTGAAGTCGCGCTCTGACCTGTGTTTGTACAGGTTGTGCCCTGCCATCTCCTGCTGTCACTCAGAGCAGAGTTCACGCTGTGTTCTTCTGATCAGTGTGATGCTTTGAAACACGTTTCACCGAGGTGGAACCGATTTGAGGATAATTATATCATCCTCTTCTCAGGCAGCCTTGCTACCTACCTAACACCCCGCCTTTCCAAGCTCAAGCTACCTACACTTCAACTCCACAACCCCGACACTCACTCCGCCATACCAAATCTACCTGACTCGATACGTGCTGTGTAAGCTACACGCACGTTCAAACTTACGTTGTCTTAGGAACGCCAAATATCACTGGTTTGTACCTTGTCCTCCCAGCGAGTGCGTTTGTCCGAGGCAGTAGGCTGACAAGGTGGTCAGCTCACAGAACTGCAACATGTACCCGTGGAACAAGGTCACCACGATGAAGCAGAATCCTCGTAAGCTATGATTTCGTGTGTGTATTCACACATTCTTCTCTGACCTTCAGCAGCTCTCGAGGTGACCTTGAAGTGCCTCGATAAGACTGATAAGTTCCTCGAGCGGAAGTTCGTGCTCTATCCAGACAAGCCCATCAACATTGGACGCGCGTCCAAGAGCGAGGGCAAGAAGCTGGTTGCAGCGTCGGATAATGCATGGATCGACAATCCCGTCATCTCTCGCCATCACGCCAGGTTGCGCACAAACTGTTTCGGAGTGAGTCAAGTTCTACACACTGGAGTTGAGGATCAGGCTAATTTGATAGGATGAACGCGTTTACCTCACGGATCTAGGCTCAATGCATGGCACGAGAGTGAACGAAGTGGTCCTCGAGAAGAACGCCAACCGTGTCATGAAGAACGGTGATGTTATTGGGTTCGGCACGGTGGTGGTTAGGGGCTCTGGTACGATGCTCTCAAGCGTGTCTCGTTCTACTCCTCACGGTCTGCACAACCAGCTGACGGCCTCAATCATCACAGAAACCTTCACTCCGCCGCAATATCTTCTGAAGTTCACGCCAATCATTGACATTAAAGACTCCGAGGAACGTTCGACTCTATCATCATTTAAGCGCAAATCCTCGAATAGAACCCAGTCTCAGGGTTACCACGTGCCCGAATCGGACACTTCGTCTTCCGAGAGTGATAGCGAAATTGGCATGTCCGACTGTGATGCTCAGTCATCCGTCACGAAGCAGAGACGCGTGGCGGACCGCCGAGGATCGAGCAACACTCAGACTTCGTC